>JAJIBD010013542.1:0-17711 GCA_021461705.1 Cryptotis parvus | reverse complement strand
GATAAACTCTAGGGAAAAATTGGACAAGAAGAGAATTTTAGAATAATTCTCATTCGTATTTTTCTTAATGATGACTGTGTTTTCTCTAAGAAGATAGCAGAATATTGAAGAACATGATGGCAGTCTCAAAGACACAGATGAACATGTGCTCTATTTCTATTAGCTGCATGAACACATGGCCTTGTATTCACTCTCTAAATTGGCTAAAAATTATAGTACCTAATAATTCTTACACTAGCAGTATGTTAATAGGTTCACTGTATCACTGTCACTGTCTTCCGCTTCATCATCAATTTGCCGTGGGCACCAGTAACATCTCCATATGTGTCTCATGCAAGTAAAGCCCAAGGGGCACCTTCTTGCTCCAGAAGGGCAAGTAAAGTCCAAGGGCACCTTCTTGCTCCAGTTAATAGGCTCATTAAAAGATATTTCATGAAGTTATTTTCTGCATGTCTATCCCACAGAAAATACTGTACACATTGTGTGCAATAAATAAATTCAGCTGAATTTGGATGACGGGTATTACAGATTATGATGATGCTCACGGTGATGGAAGCTATAGTTGTGAAAAAGGTAAAAAGGCAAGACTTGCATTGTAGGGATATGGTTTGGTGTTAGAGAACCTGTGATAATATGTGTGAGGTCTTTATTAATCCCTGGCACCTCTCCATATTGTCAAGGGCCATCACTGGTATTGCCAATGGGATCCCCATACCACAGAAAGTGCAACCTCTGTTGAATGGTGGGCATGTGAATTTTAAGTCCTGGATATTACAAGAATCACAACAGTGGGAAAGGAAAAAAGTGGGAGCTGAACTGAAGCCAGTATGTGTCAGAATCTTCTCATTTTTATGACTGTGAGAAGTTGGGAAAAATAATTTAACCTCTTAATTCCTATACTGCTCAGGAATCACTCAATAACAAATCATCCTTAAAATTCAGTGACTTTGTTAACTATTTGTTTTCAGGTGACTAGTCAGGTCTCAGTATCTCTTCTGGGCAGTGGGGCTTAACTTTGAAAATTTAGTTGACCTGAATTACTTTTGGGCAGTTGGCTTAATTTGTAGTTCCCTCTAGTTTTCCACCTTAGATGAGTAGGCTGATACATATGTTGATGGATGAATAAGAGACAAGCCCCTTGATAGGGTTTTTTAGTCTTTCTAAAACGTGTGTAGTATTTCAAGACTATGATCACTTATGGCTACAAAAAGCTCATAGATCAAAGACATGCATGAACAAGCCTAAAGATAAAGAGCAAGAAGGACTACACTTCTAGAAGGAAGAACATACATGGAAATATAAAGGTAAAATACCTGGAATCACCATTCAAGTTTTTGAAATAATAAAAGGATGAGCACATACATTCCCTCATAGGCCTATTTTAAATATTAAATGTGATAACCCATGCAAAACTTTTAGCCCAGTTCAATCTCAAAATTAGTCCTTAATAAATGGAATTTATGTTTGAAATTATGAATCTTATTACTTTTGCCCCGAATATAATACATGATTTTAGACAAGAAAGGTGTGGATAGGAGTAATTGGAAAAAATTAGTGACCATGTTCATAGTTAGACTTTGGAAGATGAGGATTTTTTTTTTTTTTTGCTTTTTGGATCACACTCGACGATGCTCAGGGATTTCTCCTGGCTCTGCACTCAGGAATTACTCCTGGCTGTGCTCGTGGGAACATATGGGATCGGGATTGAAGCCTGCCAGCATGGGCTGGTTGCATGCAAGGCAATGCCCTACCCTCCGGGCTATCACTCGGGCCCCAGTTGAGGAAATTTTTAAAAATAAAAATATTTTTGGAGTTAGTCTCTTAGTGATACAGGTGATTCTTGGAGTGGGAAGAACAAAAAGTAAAAAGATTAATGGAAAAACAATAATAGACTTAAAATATTGATTATATTCCAAGTACTAGGTGAATTAATTACCACTTATTTCCATGTGCCCTCCTCTTTATTTTATCCTCCTCCTCCTCCTTCTTCCTCATTTTCTCCTCACGCCTTTCCATCCCCCTGTTCTCCACATCTTCCTCCACTGAATCCTTCTTCTTGTTATTCTTCACACCTGGAAATCACCTGGGCTACTTTTGGCTCCATGGTCAGGAATTGCTCCTGTCAGTGTTCCGGGGGACCCTGCAGTGTCGTGGATCAAACCTGGGTCTCCTGCATGTAAAGTGTGTGCTCAGTCCATTAAGCTTGCTTTCTAGGCCTCCATTAGTTTTGTTTTGTAATCCTTGATGTGCATTGCCATTCTAGATTCTGTTGTTTGTTTGAAAATTGTGTGTAGATCATATACCAGAAATAAACCTATATTCTCTGCATGGACTGTCCTTGAGCATTGTCTTAACCAGGAAAGATGCTAATTCCAATTCATCATCTTCCATCCAAAAGGGAAGTCATGCCCATAGGTAGCAAGGATACCTGAAATTTGGAAATGCTCCTTGAGAGTTCAGTTCTCGATCACTGCCTTTTGTCTGTGCTATTACTTACACAAAAAACTCTAGAGTAGGTCCCACATCTCTGAATCTGTTGTTTCTTATCCTCTCAAGCAATATTTTTGACATGTATGAGAGAACATATGGGAGCCAGGGCTTAAACCTAGCTGGCCACATGCAAGTAAAGCCTTCTTGCTATTATTGTGGCTCCAGCCCATAAACCAATTTTGACAAGTAATTACAGAAAAAGGGAAGAGTTTTAACTGGTGGTTCTCTTGACACAGGTGCTCAAAGTCTTAAGAAATGCAGCTAAAGGTAATTTGCTTTGACTCAGCAGTCACTAATGAATGTCTTGTAAATGGATAGTATGGTGCCCTATGTAACTTCCCTCCAGGACTGAATTACTCATTTCCCCATTGCTAGATTTGTGGTCAGCTAACATCCCTCAAGTGGTCTTTGCCTTTAGCTGGAATAAGGCCTTACACCCAAAGTTCTTTCCCCATCTGTGAAAAGCCCCTGGGAATGGTGGATTATAATATAATGGAAAGAAGCTAGCCCCTTCCTGAAACGACTCAGAGGGCAGTCTTACTTTTAGATCTCCTGGGTTTGACTGAGGCTTTGTTGTCAGTTATCTCTCAGACTTATGTCCTTCACTCCCATATCTGCGTGAATACTGAGAATACTCTGCAATAATTCTTTTATAAATTTCCTAAAATTTCTCACCTCAGTAATTGCTATATGTCAGTCTGGCTCTTGAAACTTCACCTACTTTTGATAACGTATTTTTACAATCTTATCTGTTGAAGATATTTAGAGTTTACAGTAATTTTCCCAATATACCTCTCTTGGTGAGTAACAAGCCAACAAACCAAAAAAGTTCCTGTTTACTCAAATTCCAAGATCTAGATGGTGAGTGCCCCTTTGTTGGGTGATGCCTTACTTAGCATCCAGCTACACTTAGCTTGCAGCCCCTCCCAGCTCTGCTAGGAAGGCTTAGAATTAGCTTTGGGTGCTTGTAAATGCCAGAAGGCCACCTGAAGCGCTGCATTTCAATAGAGCTATTTACCTGTTTTCATCTCTAGATAGCCCAGCCCACAATGGGCCAGACTGGGAAGTTTTGGCAGATTTCTACCTATAAAATAAGCTGCAAGAAGAGAGTAGGCTCTTTTGTCATTCTGGCTTCCCTGCCTGTCCATCCTCTCCATTTTCTGTTGGGCCTCAACACGTGGTGGCAGCCATCTTGGCGTACACGTGGGTGGGGCCTAGCTGGGAACCCAGAGTCTGGAGTTTTCCCTGGTCTTGGATTGTATATAGGAATGTCTGATAGTAAAGCCCTTTTTAAAACTACCCTGGATACCTGAGTTTTCATCCATTCCCCGCCGGCCGAGGTACAAGGACTCGCTTCCTGGTATTGTTGGGGACCCCAGCGGCTCCCTGACACCCCTTGTTCAAAAAGAACATTCAACTTCGAGTATGTAAATATGTAGAACATTTGCTGAATAAGTGAATGAATGAATGAACAAATGAATCAACAAATAGGTGTGATATCAAAGCAGACTAAATGGCAATGATCAACAGTACCCATGATCTTTCTTTATGAGTGTCCATAGCTCTTGGGCTTTGGGACAGTATCTACTGTGCTGATATACCTGCAACCCTGGGTAAACGAGAACCTTATGGGGAAAATAAATCCTTGCATCTCTCAGGGTGAAGGAGAAAGAGAAAGATGAATCACTCCCATATGGGAGAGGCAGTCAATGAAGAAAAGGTTCAGAAAGGAATAATTTACAAAAAATCATGGGCAGACTGATAACGGATCTTTAACTCTCTTTGATCCAACCACAACGTGGCTGCAATGCCACCTGTAAAAATGAAGAGGCAAGGTAGATAAAGAGCTGCTTAAGGAATAGCAGAATTGGTAGTAGGGAAGGCCTGACATGGCTCTGTAGTGGAGGACAGTGTTCCAGGCAGAGACTGACAGAGAGGCAAGGGAAATACACCCCAGCTGGCTCTTCTGCTCTCCTACATCCCATTGACCATTGGGTATTAGCAAAAGGGCAGAGTTGTTGTAAGGTAGGCTATATGTAACTTGTCTCTTGGTACAAAAGTTATTTATGAAACTAGTACCTTGGCTGGGGAGAGGTGTGAGGCTGGTGAATCAGGTACAAGATTCAGAAAAGGGTGCAAGTGAGGAAGTTTGTTTTCTAGAGATGTTGAGTAGAGATGCGTTGAAGTAACGATATTTCATGGTCAGTTACAAAATATGACCCAGAGTTCCAGAGGGGGAAATCATTAGTCCAATTCAAATAGGTATATAGCTTAGGGGAGGTCTTTATAATGTTTTTCATAGATGCTGAACCAGAGGACATTCCCACCATAGTGGATGAGAGTTCCTTTCTCATCACAAGCTCACTGGCTTATTTTATTTTTTAGAGTTTTTGCTATGTGCCATCTCATTGGTATGATATTTCAATTTTGTTTTGATTTGCATTTCCCTAATCATGAGTGATGATAAGCACTTGTTCATATGCCAATTGGCCATCCATATGTCTTTTTTTGGGAAAGTGTCTATTATCTCCTGGACCCTATTTTTGGATGAGGCCATTGGACATATATTTGTTATTGAGTTTTGTGAGTATTTTACAGAAAAATAAAACTAGAACTCCCTTTGACCCAGTGATATTACTTCTTGATATCTAACCCCCAAACATAAAAAAGATTAATTTGAAAAAAAACATTCACACCTATGTTTATTGAAGTGATTAGAACAATTGCCAAGATATGGACGCATATCTTGTGTATGTATATACCACAAGTCCTTTATGAATGAATAGATCAACAAGTTGTATATATATGTATATATGTATATATACATATATATACAACTTGTTGTATATATGTATATTGTATAACATATATACAACTTGTTGTATATATATGTATATATACTATATATATATACAGAATGAAAAATACTATGTAACTTTAGAAAGAACAAAATCATGCAATTTACTGTGACATGGACAGACATAGAGGATGTCATGCACAGTGAAGTGAGTTAAAAGGAGAGGAATAGATACAGAATTCTGTCTCTCATACATAGAGCTTAAAAGATACACAGCGAGGTAGCAACAAAGGATTAAAGGCAATATTTGGGAGAACTAACCTATAAAATTGAGTTTTGGGGATTTAAAAGGAGAGGTCTGGCTGCCGAGGTGGGGGGTCAGGCCTCTGGCTGGGTGGGGCGCTGCCATCTTGTGTGAACCCTTAACACACCCTGCTCACCTGGGTGAGGAGCTGAGCAAGAATCCCCGGCTACATCAAACTGCGCAAGATTGGGGCAGCCCAAAACATCTCCAAGAGGATCTCCACGTCCCAGAACCGGATCTGCCTCACTGCTGACAACCTTGTGCTCAATCCCCAGGATGAGTTTCACCAGGGGAAGTGACAGTCTCATCAAGGGTAAGAAATGACGCTGGCGACAGGCTCCTCCCCCACAGTGGTGAATCTGCTTCTCCCCAGTGTTGGAGGAACCGGCATGGGGTTCCACAACCTCACCCCAGTATCCTATGATGGTCCCCGATGGCCCCCACCATACTCATTCCCTGATTAAAGATGAAGATGAGTGAAGACTGGCCGGTGTCCAGGGTTATGACTCTCTACCCCTGCCTCGGCCAAGGACACTGGGACAGTGTGATTTTTCAGTGATTTCTAACCATGTTGGTTCCTCCCTCTAGTTGGGAGACAATAACCACCAATCCAGGAATTCTCAATAAATTTTTATTACTGGAAAAAAGATAAGAAAAAGGTGGGGTCTTCCTTAGGCAATGGAGGTCACTGCACTGGTGATGGGCGTGGTCTTGGAAGTAAGTGTATGGGTACCAGCATTAATAGTATTGTAAATCACAGAAACTCAAACTACTAAAAAGTTAAATAATAAAAATCAGGGTTTGCAGGAGATAGTTCAAAAAGGTGAAACACATTTCTGAGCCCCAGAGTTCAGTCTGCAATAACTAATGTCTCTTTGCTCTCTTCCCCTATCATTACTGGGCCAAGCAACACTTCATGGCCAAGTCAGAACACCAAACCCAGATTCATGCCACTAGTCTAAGCATTGCTAGGATTGGTCCCTGGGCATCTTGTTCCAATCTCTGATGTTTGACAAGTTCAAGAGCATGGGAAATAGTGCCCTTGTCCTGAATAAAAACATCACATCAACAGGAGCTGCAAGTCAGGTTCTCAAGTAGGTTAGGTAAATTTCCTCAACAAGGAAAGTGCGGTGCGGGGTGAAGAAAAGGTAAGGACCATGTCCAAATTCACATGAAGCACAATTTAGCAATCACAGGAAAGACAGAGACGAACTTAATATGGAATGTGCATTAGACTGGTTTCCCTGAGGCACAGGAATCAGGAAAATGAGATATGATTCATGTACTGCCTTTTAAACCATAAGTTGATTAAATCTAGGGAATATCTTAAGCATAAAATTATAAAAATTCAGAGAAAGAGGAATCTAACTTCCAGGCCAACAGCACATTCTTTCTCCACACAAAAATGAGACATACCCCCATTTAGCAAGTACGTTGCAGGACTCCTCTAAGAGCCTCTGCATCTTCCCTGGATTGTCTTCTGTAGGTCACTTCGGAGATAGAGGGGTAGTCTAAATGTGGCAGTTTATCTGACAATGTATTCTGTACTGGCTGGTATAAATATTCTCTCATGCTACCACAATCATTGTGGGACTAGCTAGATCTTACCAGCATATCTGCCTGGCCACATTGGATCTCTTAGTAATTAGACCAGAGAGAAATGCTGTTTGCCTCCAAGCAAGCAAGCATAGCTCCCTGATAACTCAAAGGCAACTAAACTACAAAACTACCGTGAAGTAGACAAGAATTTTTGTGAAGGCTTGGAGAAATATTTAACTGGCATTAGTATTAGTCTTTGGTACAGAGACATGCCATCTCAAAAACCCCCCTTCTCTACTCTATAAAGGCATTTCCAGGCAGATCTTGGCTCAAAACATTAGCATATAATAGGGCCTAGGTGAGGTGCTGGGAGAAATTACCTAAGGGCATTTGACCCTTCCTGCTTCCCATAATAGTGTGAGGTCTGAGTTGCAGGGGTATAAAACCAGCCTGCTCTTTTTGGGCTCTTTTTGAGCTCTTTTTGGCGCTACACTCTTCTTGGGAGTCTTGTCTTTGTCTCCTCTTTACAGGGCCTTAACACGTGGTGGCCACCATCTTGGCCTACACGTGGCTGGGGGTTCTGGCCGGGAATCCTAAGCACAGGGGTTTTCCTATTGCTGATTTGTATGCCTGAACCTGTGATAAGTAAAGCATTTTAAAACTGCATCAGATTCCTGAGTCTTCATCCATTCCCCACCGACTCGGGAGGTAGAAGGGAACTCGCTTCCCGCACTGTTGGGGGACCCCAGCGGCGTCCCCAACACAAGTGTACTTGAAGACCTTCTGTATGCCACCTGGGATCTTAACCAAACCTCAAGGGGTCTGTGGGTAGGATTCATGGTGCAGAGAAGGAAATCTGAACTCCTGATTTCATTAAAATCATTCTGAAAATCAGTATCCTTTCCTCCTCTATCAATATAGCCAACAATTGCAGTAGAAGTAATATTAGGAGTGTTCTTATATCACATCATAATTATGAATAATAATAAAAATCATTGAACTTGAAAATAGCTGGATTCTCTAAGAACCTGAGGAAAGGGTACAGTGTAACAACATGCTTGACCCCTTGTAAGTCAATTGAATAAAGTTCCAGAAAATACATATGGCTTTCTGGCATTCCTTCCAAGTGCATTCTCTGTCATAGATGATGTTTGGTTAGTGTTCTGAACTCAAGGACAGTAAGAGATTTGCAGTCCCAATTGCAACCCTCAACAGTGAGGGATGGGCATTGGTGGATAAATGCCCAAGCTTCCCTCTCCCCAATTTGACTGTTCTAAGGTATTTTTAATTACATTTTTAGAGGACACTGGTGTGTGTAAGCTTAGGCTCCCCCACAGAGGGTACTTACTGTCTTCCTTCCCTGACTTCTCAATTAACGTGGGATTCTTTTGGTCTCATAACGTTTGATAGAAATATTCACCAGTGATGTTCTTCCAGGAAGCAAAGTGTTCAGAATGGTTACTAGGTATAAGTACTGTGAAACATGTGAAATGCAGTAAGTATACCTGAAATGTCAATATAAAAATTTAATTTCATTTGAATTTGGTAGATTTAAATAGTCATACGTGGCTAGTGACTACCATATTGAACAATAAACTTAGGGTATCTTTTCCTTCAAACATTTCATTCAAATTATAGTTCCCTGGGAAAACAAAAGCAAAGGAAAATGCTAGTTACTTGTAGTCACATCCCCTGTTTAAATCATGTGTCTAGAGAACCACAAAAGACAAACTTACTTAAATTGTGAGGTACCCTGAAATTTTGATGTAAAATCAAAATTTCCTTTGACTTTCATGATACTGCTAATCTTTGCCTTTCCTTCCAATTCTACCATTTCTCCTTTAGATATTATTACTTAGTCCTTTGCTGTTGGAAGTTCTCAGGAATGAGTCAAAGAACCCTTCTTTCCCCTTCCATATTCTGCACACTCAGTTTCAAGATTATCTTATCTATGCCTATAACAAGAGTAGTAGCCTTTTAATTTTTTAATTTTTTTGTAGCTACTACTCTTTTTATAGGCATAAATAAGAATCCCAAATTTAGATTACCAGTTCACATTTTGTTTGTTGTTTCTCAGCTAGAGCACATTCAAACTGTAGCTCATGGTTACATCACAAATCAGGCATACTTTTTATATCATTGAATAACTCCAATTTAGTTGGGAAAGTCAGAATCCAAACATCTTTCTTGACACCTTCATTTTCTTCCTTTTAATTTCCACATAGAAACCAACTCCATGCTTAATTAATTTAACTTGGAAAGAAACTTTCATATCCACTTATCTCATTATATTTGCTCTGTTGCCACCATGATCTAAATTACCAACAACTTTACCTGGTGCTTCTGCTAGAAGCATGGACATACAGACATTCTTTAGAGTTTTATAAATATACCATGCTTCCTCTGGTCATGTAAGCATTCCAATGTCTCTGAATTTAATGCTGCTTGGAATGTTCCCCTTTTCACCTCCTGATTAATACCTAGTTCATCTCCTTGAGGTTTAATTAAGAGCCTGACTTCAAACATCATTTCTTATTTTTTAATTTTTAATTTTTTTAATTTTATTATACGACTGTGAGACATACAATTATAAAACTGTTCATGATTAGGTTTGAGTCATACAGTGTTCCAACACCCATCCCCTCCATCAATGCACATTTCCCAGCACCAATGTCCCCTAATTCCCTCCTCCCTCCATGAATCTACCTCTATCGCAGGCACTTTGCCTCTTCTCTCTGTCTCTGTCTCTCTGCCTCTATCTTTCTGTCTCTGTCTCTCTCTTTGTCTCTCTGTCTCTCCCCTCTCTTGCACATTGTGTCTTGCAATACATACATTTAGGGGTTATCATGCTTCCATTCAATGCTCAGTTCTAGTCTGTCATTACGATTTCCGATTATTAGTATATTTGCCCCTTCTCTGACTTACTCTAACCTCTGACTCCCACAAACTTGCTGTAGATTTCAACCACTGACAAGTCCTCTGGGTCCATGTTTTGCCTAGCTTTGGCTATTAGTATCATACTAAGTTTTTTATCAAGCATCATTTCTTTAAGGGGATACTTTTCCTTATACCCTAGACCATGACTGGACCTCATTATACATTCTTATATTGCCTTATATCTCCTATTATTAATTTTTAATCTCAATCTTAATTGTATTTAAATTGACGCTAGTGCTAAAAAAAAAGTAACCTGCATGAGTGCATGAACCTGTTTGTATTATTCACCACTTAGTACTTGAGTCAGCGAATGTGTAAATAGTTGCTCAGTCCTGTTGATTCATAGTTTCTTAAGGAGAAGTTAAATGTACACTCTTATTGTGTGGGTTAAGACTCACTCAATATCAGCATCAGGAAATTGGGGATCAGTTTGGTAACTTGTCATTTACATATGATTCAACTCTCAAAACAGTGAGTTTCTCTGTGAATAAAACAAGTTACTGGAATCTTGAAGTTTAAAAACAGACTAGATATAAACCTTTATACTTTTTGTTATTGCAGCTGCAAACTTTCCAGCCATAGTATTTTAAAGGTTTTTCAAATTGTTCATTTTGTACTCAGAGTATTACTTCCCAATTAATTGTTATTTAAAAAATTTTATTTAATGTTCACTTGATCACTTGACATCCCGTTATTCATTGATTTGCTCGAGCGGGCACCAGTAATATTTCTACTTGACCCTATCATGTGCCAGTGTAGCCCAATGGCATCTGGTTGCTTCAGGAATACAAGAACCTCAAACCGTTCATCCAGGGTCTTGACAAAGAAATCTGACCATCTTGTAGGTAGGCGGCCACGTGACATCCTGTGGGTTATTTACTGTATTGTTTTCTAAATTAATTAATTTAAAACTAAATTTTGAATTAATTAATTGTAATTTCTAAAATTATGAATAATGCAACTTGAACACTTCTTGTGAGAGATTCTAATACTATTGAATCTCTAATACTTCCAGAGTCTTCTATTCTTCAGAAGTAACTTGGAATTGGTTGTCTATGTTTCTCTGCATGACACCAAATACTAATGGTACTATTTGAAAGGGGCACCTTTTCAAATTTTCTTTGTTATTATTCCCAAACTTGAATTTGACCATTTATATGCAGGAAGAGAAAAGTAATTCTCTGGACTTGTATGAGACTTTTTGTCTTTGCCTATTCATTACTCAATTGACCTTTATAACTAGCTTCCTCTCTTTGATCTGATACTTTCTTATTTCGCTCTTGCAGATGTTTTAAAATGTTCCACTATTTCCCCCTGTGGATTAATTAGACGCTTTGTGGTAGCTGCTGACATAGTTTGCTTGCCTAACATGGTTAAAAGTTGACAACTTTGCCTAAAATGAAGGACATTAAGATAGAGATTGAGAAAAATTATGAGGCTATGCTTTCTGAGATAGCTTTCAGTGTTCATTGGACTCCCTAATTAGTGGGTTAAAACAATCTTTTTTTTTTTTTTGAGAGGAACTGCTATGTAGATTCTGTAAAACTCCAGATTTTACAAGTTCACAGCAAATATTTGTATAAATTAAATCCACTTAAATTATTTAGAGAAACTGTAGTCTTTTAAAGATTCAGAAAACCTACTACAAAAATCTAACTGTCTGCTTTTATTAGAAATACTTGAGATCAGTTTTAAATTTTAATTTTATAGTAGCATCAAAGAAATTACTGAAATACATTAGCTTTATTTAGCCCTTATTGTAGAAAGGTCATCAAACATTTATACTCCTGTACCAATAACTATAGTATATATTTACTTTTTAAGGCCCTGGAAAGTTGGACTATCTTTAGTAATTAATTTAAATAATGTCCACAATTTTACAATATTTTCCCACTCCCTAAAAATGCACAATTCTGTCAAGACAGACTTTAACTTTTACTGCTGAGCAATTGAAAAATTAAATAACATGCTTTTAAAAATTGAGGAACAGGGACCAGAGAGGTAAGGTGGTTGCCTTGCATGCAGCTGACCAATCTCTAACATTCACATAGTCCCCTAAAATACTGTCAGAGGTAATTCCTGAGAGCAGAGTCAGGAGAAACCCCTTAGCACCACTGTGTGTGGCTCACCAAAAAAGCTCTCTCAAAAAGTTGAGGAATAACCATTCCAGATAATAAGCAATAAAAACTTTCTGTTACCAGACCCACAAAAAGTGAAAATAAGATCAATCATATAAAAAAATTAAACGTATAGATTTTACATGAGTTCACAAAATTAAGAAATTCCTAGCTGCTAATCAAATGCAGACTAAAACTATAATCAAACTGCACCATTCTAACATAAAAGTCATAATAGGCAACCTACTATCTACTACAATTATTCTAAAGACATCCAAAAGAAAAATCACTAAATTCTGGTAATTGTTGGAAAGAATTGTTCAAGTTCTATGCTGTTAAATTTCAATTGTAAATGATTGGATTGTTGCCATTGGTTTTACTTTTTTCCCCCTCTCTCCCTGCTTAGTGTCTCTTCATACATGATAGTTATTTGGCAGTCCCAGCTGAATTCCATTGCATAGCTTCTACATGGGCATAGAAAATTTAGCTCTGTTGTTTGGTAAGATCCTGACCTTGCCCCTGATTATATTGATCAGGTCACTTAATCTCTATGAACCAAAACACAATTGCACCTAATTTTCAGATCCCCATAAACACAATTGCACTTAATTTTTCAGATCCATGTGTGGAGTAAATGAGGTAACATCAAAGTATTCAATACATTTGAAATTTTCTTAATTCTATTATTTTTTTCCATGGACGTCTTTACACCACTTCTCGCCATGCAGGGTTTGGTTAGCTTCAGTAAATTTGCTTTTGCTTGTGTAAGAAACACAGAGCACCTGGTTTTCTCAGAAGTAAAGCCATTAAGGACCAGATAGAATTGTTGCTTCTGCCAACAGAAGCAAAACCACTTTAACTTCATTAGCACAGCCTTGAAAATAGCTTTTCAAGTGGTCAGGACCTTGAAAGTTCTATTCAGCTCGGGGCTATTTTGCATTGTCTCCAAGGGACACTTTCTCCCTGGAGAGGCCACCTGCATCTTACAACTGGAAAGAGTCTCATCTGAGACTTGGTGCTTCCACACAGCTGCTGAAGGCAGACACACATTCCTAGCATTTGGGATCACAAAGGGAGCTCAAAGTCTGGCTGGACAAAAAGGCTTATCATAGTCGGTTTGTCAACTCTTTGTGTGTTTTTTTCCTAGGATCCGGGTTTTTGAACTGAAATTGGTATTCACAACAAAAAATTAGTATGTTTTAAATTCAACTTTAAAAACAAATAGGTGACTATAGATTGACTTGTAGCCAACAGAAATGATAGACATCCTACGTACTCAAATAGTTACCTAGAAATTCTACCCATCTTCCCCAAAGGATAATATCCTAAGATAATATAATTTCCTAGATACTAACAGATTAGAACAATTCTATCCCCATACAGATTTTTCTTTGATGACCTTTGATTTCATCTTGTTTTGTCCCCCCTACTTCTTTCAACACTCCCCATCACCAACTTTTGGTATGCTAATATTTTCTCCAACTTTATAATTTTATAATTTCATATTGCTATATAAATAGAAAAATCACTATCACTATCTTCCCGTTCATCATCAATTTGCTCTAGCGGGTTCCAGTAACATCTCCATATATCCTGTCTCATGCTAGTAGAGCCCAAGGGCATCTGCTCACTCCAGGAACATAAAGAGCCTCAAATCATTATATTAGGTCATGGGAATGACCTAACATAATTGTTATTGGTATTTGGCATATCAAATATGACACGGACAGTTTACTGCCTAATATTTTAATTCACAGCTATTCCCTGGAGATTCAACCCCAGATGTAGTGTCGATCAGTAGTTTTTCCTTTTTATTGCTCAGTGGTATTCCATTATATGACCATTCAGCTGCTTAATCATTTCCCATGTCTCAGCTGCTTAGTCATTTTCTCATTGAAAGAAAGTTGGGTCATTTCCATTTGTAAGCTAACAGGAAACTACTAATGTTAAATAGCTTTTTGAACTGGTTGAAAGGTCTATGGAAAAGCTTTTACTGATGGTATAATTTAATAGTTGGAAAGGATTGATGGAATGAATTTCAGTGATTAAGCTTCAGATTAACATTTTTAGGGTGAGAACAAGGTTTTAGTTAGAGAGAATGAGATCCCTTTATCTGAACTCACATCTCAATTTTAGCCTAGCAATAAGTCTGCCAGAATTCTATGCTTAGTACATGTCAGAGATTATTTGCTTGCTCTCAACTATGGGTAAGGTAGAACAAAATTGAGTGTTGCTCATTTGTTGAATATAAAGAAACAAAGACTCACAGACATAAGGCAGAGCTGCTACCAGCTCTCTTTGTGCCCAGCCGCTCATAAAGCACCTGGGTGGGATGGCGGGTTCTAGCCCTGGCTCACCACCCCAGCAGAGCCTCACAACAAACCAAATGACCCCCACTACACGAGGGCTGCCATTTTCCACATCCGACTTCCTTCTTGTCAGAACTCCATCCAGCAGAGGAGCCTATCACAGCCTGGCTCGCGTGGCTACTTGCGGCCGCACAATTCATCAATAAATGCTGTATTTAGAGGTGACTACAAGAGTATGCCACCCGCACGGTAAGCCTGGCAAGCTACTCGTGTCGTATTTGATATACCAAATACCAGTAACAATTATAGACCTCATTCCCATGACCTAATATAATGGTTTGAGGCTCTTTATGTTCCTGGAGCAAGCAGATGCCCTTGGGCTCTACTAGCATGAGACAGGACATATGGAGATGTTACTGGTGCCCGCTCGAGCAAATCGATGATGAACGGGAAGACAGTGATACAGTGATACAGTGAAAGAAACAAAATGAACCGGCAAATAAACAACAACACTAGCTTTTCTTTAGTGAAAACTAGTGATTACCAGAGGGAAATGGGGGTTAGCTGGAAAAATCTTATTATAGTCAGATGATAGTGGAACTAGGTGGTAGTTGCAGTGAAGCATAAAGACATATAGAGATTGAACTATAATGGAAGTCTATAATGTTGTGCACTAAAGTTGAGTTAATAAAATTGTGTGCTAAAGAGTATATTAAAAAAAAGGGTTGGATGGTGAGGTTCATTAAGAATGTGTAAATCAAGTAATATTGATGGATATTTTGTCATTTAGCAGTCACCAATGTAATTATAGAATGAATTCTCTAGTTATATAAATGCACTTAAATGGTTATTTGAAGAGCTTACTTGGATTTAAAATTAAAATTAGATACAGGAAATGGTTTTTTAAAAATATTTTAACTTCTCCAAAGGAAAAAACAGAGAAAAATCTGTCTCTTTAATCCATGTCAGAGGTTTCATGATCTGTAATGAGAGTCAATAATTGAAGAGCCTTTGTAGACCAGGGTGCTACCTTCCTGGCTTTCAGATGAAATAGTTTCCTAGTAAGAAGCACCCAGGCAGACACTACACAGAAAAGTGTTGGAGGAGCTGGCGCTGACCACTGTCTGTGCTTTCAGAGGAGAGAGCCTAATACCTCTTACTGAGTTCCTGCAGAGTTCATACTCATACTGGGCTTGTATTTGTTCCAAGGCTTTTGTGAGTACCATGTGGGAGGTGCATGGAGAAATTAGAGGAGTTGGGAAATTATATTCATTTCTAAGAGAGTTAAAATTTCCACGTGTAGCTTGACTGTAAATTCTAGACCCAGAGAAATCACCATTTCTTTGATGATGCTCAAAGACCACTTTTCATTTGGACAAAGCAATACACAGCACACAGACAACTACCTCCAAAGTCAAGCTGGACATGCCAGAGGGTTGATGGAGTGAATAAAATTTCATTAAAAATGCTTAAGGGACTGGGGATGTAAGTTGGAAGTAAAGTACTTGCTCCACACATGTGAGGCCCCAGGTGTGATCCCTTCTATCAGAAGAGTACTATGTTTAAAATAAAGGGGTAAACAGTTCATGTCATTAACTCAGAAAAAAATATTTTGGAGTTAGGATAGGATTGACCAATAAAGGACATGGTATAAGATGAAATAGGAATGTATCCAAGGAGCTGCCATTTCAATCAAGACAGAATTTGTATAGCTTCAAAAACTCTTGGGTCAACTAACATGTATAATCATTATAAATTTTGAGACTTATTTACAAAAATGGCTAGTACTTTCGTAAGTTCTTTCATTCTGTATGTGAAATTAGCAGACAAATTTGACCATGCTAATGAAGATATAGTTATTTATTTAATTGCTTTAAGAAGTTGATTTTGAATCTCCCCAAGTTCATATCCAAATCTCATGCTAGTTTCTTACTAGATCCTGTGTATCTTGACCTGGTTCCATGCTGGTATCTCACTTGTTCTGTTTCTTGAAATTGGATAATGTACTCCTGGACTGTTACCGATGATTTGTGGTCTTCTTGCTGAAGCTTGCTGCTCTTTAGCCCTTTGACTTTTATTGATTCTTCAGCTACTTTATACTTTTCCTGCCAGTAAGAAGTCACATAACCTGGATTCTCCCTTTTAAGTGTTTTTTTACTCCCACTCTTTAACCATCCCTTTACTGTCTATCCCTCATCTTGGCAATGTTAAAGTAATCAATGATCTTTATTAGATTATTGGTGCCTCTCCTATACCCCTCTCATTCCACAGTCACAAGACTATACTGCAGTTCTTTCAGGGTGCATACATTTAGCCTACACTCGTATACTATTGGTTGAGAGCTATACAATAAATAGGTATGAAAGTAATATTTAAGATCCTAGTCTAAGAACAAGACCACTATGCCTAGCATATAGCTAAGATAAATGATACATTTTGAGTTTATATAGAACTTTATAGGCTTTGCCATTTCCCTTTCCAACAAATTACCTTTAGCCTCCCCAGGCAGAATATTTGAAAAAAGCAGGACTCGGCCTTGTTTAGATTTGTTGTCTGTCCACTTCAAAATAAGACCATCTCAGATTCCAAGAGATGATCATTGTGTTCAACTACTGCTTTACATAGAGAAGGTGAAAGCCAACTAGTGGAGCCTCTGCAAAGCAATGATAAATCATGTTGCTGCCACTGGAATGCAGTTCTATGCAGTATTGTGTAAAAATAGTGTTGTTATGTGGCAGATAGAGAGAAATTTAAAGTAGAAACATTAGTGATATCATCCTGTGTTTGTCTTTCTTCTTCTGGCTTCACTTAACACAAATCGAAAGACCCAAATTTTAGTAGCCAGATATAAAAACTGCCTGTCAAGATTACAGATTGGGGCTGGAGGAGTGGGGGAGTGGAGGGACAAATAGGAGAGGGAATCTGGGAACACTGGTGGGTGGAAGTTGACACTGGTGTTAGTGTTGGTGATAGAACATTGTATGTCAAAAACCCAACTATGAATAACTCTGTAACTCTTGGTGCTTTATCAAAATAAAACTTTTGGAAACAATAAAATACATATTTGATGGAGTAAGTAATGATGTACTGTCAATCAAGAAACTCATTTTATACATTTGTATGTATCAGGCATAATGCTAGGTAATGGAGATTCAACTTTTAAATACAGTGGTGGGTTTTGGTCTTTTCATGCTTACAGTCTGGGGGTATTGACACTG
>JAJIBD010013541.1:0-52497 GCA_021461705.1 Cryptotis parvus | reverse complement strand
CCTGCGAATCACCACAGCAGCTCCAGGATCAGCCCCCTGCCCACTCGAGCACTGGCAGCTGTAGGGGAGGGATGGGGGTTGCTAGGGACACAGGCGAGCTGGACAGAGCATCTGTGCTGGACATGAACTGCATCCTGGCCCTGACCCTGAGTATGAGCTCTGCCGGTCATGGCCGGTTGGGGAGTGACCGCTTCCTACCAGACACATGTGGTGGGCTCCCCATGGCAGGCCCAGACTCTAGCCACCATCTCATGCACACAACCCCCCTTGGAACCTTGTCAGCTGACGGTCTCAGGAGGCGGAAGCTCCTGTACACTCAAACCTAAACCCTGCATATGTCCTGTGCCCCCTCCTTGTGTCCCTGTACCCCACCTGCACCCCACTGTGTCCCACCCTGTGTCCCTGTACTATACCCATGTGCCCCACTGTCTGCCCCGCACCCCCACCCTTTGTCCCTACCCTGCACCCCACCCTGAGCCCATGCCCACCTTTTTGGTCTCGCTGGACTTGCTGTCCGGCAGGGGACTCTCCTCTTGCAACTTGCAGAGCAAGTCTTGGTGGCAGGTGGGCAGGCTTCTGCTGCTGCTCAGGCCCTGGGGACAGGAAGAGGGACCTGAGTCACCAGGGCACTGTCCCCTAGAAGGGGTCTAGAGGGCTCTGATGATGTGCAGCACCCCCTCTTCCCCTCCCCACTGCATCTGGATGATGCAGCTTCCTCCGTGCCCTGCCCCTCTCTGTGTGCCCCTCTCCTTTCCCTCAGGCACCTCCACTTTGGGGGATGCTTGGGCTACGCGAGCAGGACTCAGGGCTTTCTCCCATCTCTGTGCTCAGCATCACTCCTGGCTCTGTGCTCAGGGCTCACTCCTGCCTCTGTGCTCAGAGCTCACTCCTGTCTCTGTGCTCAGGCTCACACTTGCCTCTGTGTTCAGGGGCTCACTCCTGCCTCTGTGCTCAGGGCTCACTCCCATCTCTACACACCAGGAGTACAGAGTACAGACTCAGGGATTGTATGTGATGCCAGGGAGGAGCCCAGGTTGGCCATGTAGCATCTTTACCTGATCTAGCTAGGGAATTCATTTTCCTGGACCTCTCCTCATGAGGGACCCCACTCACAGGCCCTGTCTGCTGCCCGTCCCTGAGTGCTAGCTCAGTTAATAGCTGGGGGCAGCTGGAGTAAACAGAAAGCGGACTCATTTTCTTCTTCTGGGGCAGGTTTCCTCAAGCTAGAAGTTCGGGTACCTGTGAGTAGTTTCAGGAAATGGCACCCTCAGCCCTAAAACTGTGCTTTAAATGTTAACAGCTAGGCCAGAGCTAGTGCAAGTCAAAAGTGCTGGCCCTGCTCATAGCTGACCAGCATCCTTTCCTGGCACCACATATGGTTCCCTGAGCACTGCCAGGAGCGGCCCCTGAGCACAGTTGGATGTAGTCCAAAAAACTCCCCAAACAGAAACCAAACCGGAGATATAGGGAGTTTGCAGCACAGAAATGGTTAGAGCTGCCCGACTTCTCTTTTGTTAGCCTGATCACTTTCTTCCTGTAGAGAGCTGAGTTTGTCAGGGCTGAGAGAGAGCCAGGATGGGGCCAGGCTTTGGCCTTGCATGCTGGCCTCCCTAAATGGTCCCCTGAGACCCAGGCACTATGACTGATGCCTGAGCTCAGAACCAGGCATGGTGTGCCCCAAAAGCAAGCAAACAAACAGTCAAACTTGTACAGGCACCTTGAATATGAGAAACAGGACCAGTGATAGCACAGTGCTTGCCTTGCATGCAGCAACTGGGCCCTAACCCTAACCCTAACCCTAACTCTGGCACCCCAGTGATCCCCTTGATGTAGGCTAGCAGATAGATTGGAAAGGGCCAATGGCAATGAAATTTCTGGGAATAAAACTACTGGCCTAAGGCTGTCCAGACCCACCTTGTAGATACAGGAACCAACACCTGATAAGACCTTCATCAGCAACAGACCCCGGATCAACCTTCTAAGCCCAGCCCTTGACCAGATTAATTCTCAATAGCCCAACCTGCAGAAGACACCAGATCATTCCAGGCCAAGAAGATAAAACCCTATAAATGCCACCTTGAACAAAGCAAGTGCGCACATATGCTGCCTGATTCTACGGCAGCCTTAGCCCACGTGGCCTAGTACATGTGGCGCCTGAGCACATGCGTCATCGCATCTTCCCTCCTGAGATGTGGACTTTCATACCTAAAGCTGGAGTGCGTGTGGGGGCTCCTCCGCCCTTGGGGAAGCCAGTGTTCTCTCTTGAGCAAGTTAGTCTCTCTGTTCTCCTTCCTTCCCTCCCTAAAGAGCCTCCAAATAAAATCTATTGGCTGCCCATCTTCTGAAATTCTTTTCTGTGAGGTACATAAGAAACAGTAAGGACTGGGTGAGGCCTAGGGCTGACTTTTGCTTTTCCTACCAAGAGCAACACCTCACTCCAGCCTGGGTCCGAGGCTCCCGAGAAAACTCTCATGCTAAGACCAAAAGGATGCCGGAAGTGGCTTGACGGCCACCTCATGTGGCTGGCAGAACTCACGGTCCATACCACGAAGGGCTCCTCGCCAACTTTATCAGTACTAGCCTTCCCAGTGCGTCCCGGGGAAGAGGCAAATGAGGAGAAAGCTACTCTTTCTCTCTCTTCTACACCTCACATAAGCCATCCGTGGGGTCCACCGACATCACCCTGAGTCACTCAGGAACAACCCCTGAGTACAGAAGCAGGTGAGAGTGAGCCGGAACCTCACTGGGCCTGGGCTCCTGCCCATGAACTTGGGGACAGAGAAGAACCCAAATCCTGCTTGATTCTCTACTCCTGCTCTGCAAGCACAGCTGTGCTCAGCGCCCCATAACATCTCCCTGTTCTTCACAGCCCCCACCCAGTCCTTCCCTGAGGGTGCCACGCTCTGGGTGCATCTTTCCACGCTTGTAGGGGTCCATCTCTAGCTCCTGAAGCCGTGGACCATGGAGGCATCTCCCAGCCATGCCCACCCACCTCCTCAGGCAGCTCACAGGCCTGTGTAAGTGAGAACGGCTCAGTTATCTGTCCTCCCAGGCTGTTCCCTACAGGGAAGGGCCCCCGGCTCGCCCTCTCTGCCAGGCAGGAGTGCAGACCGGGTGGAGGGAAGGCCCTTCCCTGCCCTCTGCCCCTGGAGCCTGGTAGAGATAAGGCTGGAGCAGTGGGTCCTCCTGATAACTAGGGAGGAGCAGGAGACCTGCCAGTCTGAGATCTTCCATCACCCTCAAAGCCATTCAAAAGCAGAAGTAGCCAAGAGGATCAAAGGACCTCAGCAAGGCCTGAGGGGATGAGAAGGCGGGCATTGCCCCAGGGTATGTGGGGCAGTGGGCAGGGACAGAAGACTGCCTAGAGGGGTGGGCAGGGACAGAGGCCTTCTGGGAGGGGTGTTGGGGGTAGGCAGCAGAGACACAGGGACCTGCCCAATGGTATGTTGGACAGTGTGCAAAGACACAGGAGCCTGCCCCGAGGGTATATGGGTAGTGGACAGAGACATAGATGGGAGGTGGAGGGGGAGATGGGCAGGGACACAGAGGTCTGTGGCCTGATCGGTCCATCCGATCTGTTTCTCCATGAAGGGTCCCTGTGGGATCACAGCCACTTTGTCCTCCCACGGGCAGGGCTGAGTCTTTCACCATGGTTTCTGGTCCCAACGAATGTCCAGTGAGGAGCGCGTCCTGCAGTTTCCCTGTCGCACTTCCCTGGCGGTCAGGGCCTACCAAGGGCCGTGCAATCCTTTGCTCTCTGAGATCACCACCTGCAGTTGGACCAATGGGAGTGAGGGTCACCACCGTGAATGGGAGGAGTCCCCCAGACAGGGTGGGGTTGGTCTGTGTCCCTAGTGCCCGGGAGATGACTAGGAGCTGTCTGGGGCCCCTATGGGCCTTGGGGCTGGTAATGCTTCAACCCAATCCCCCACCTGCACTCAAGACTCGGACAGGGAGATGTAAATATCTCACACACGCGCATGCATATATGTGCACACATATACACACATGTGCACACAGATACATGTGTATGCAAACTCACAGGCATGTGCACCTGCACGCGTGTTGGTACACACACATACACAGACACATGTGCACAAGTGCATGTACAAGTACGGTTGCAGTCACAAGTGCATAGATACATGTGTGTGCACATGATGCATACATATTCACAACATATGCAAACACATGCACATATGTGGATGTGCATACAGACAGACACATGTGCGTCATGTGTGTTCATGTATACTCACAATTGCACATGAACACATGCATATATGTTCAGATACACATGCATACATAAATATAGACACATAACAGAGATACATACACACACATTCACACATATGCACTAAGACTCACAGGCACATGTATACACTCTCAGAGACTCACACAAATGCTCATAGATATACACACATATATACACACTCACACAGGCACACATGTGCACACAGACACACTCAGGCACACAGATTACTTTCACACTCTCAAGCACACACAGATGCACTTTTTATATTCACACACATGCAAATAGACACATTCAGATGTATATAGACACATACATAGGCACACACATGTGCACATACATGCACACTTGGACACGTATACACACTCTCACACATGTGCACATACATGCATGCATATACACACATAGATACATGCACACATAGACTCACTCACAGACACACACATACACATTTATAGACTCACATCACACTCAAGAACTCAAACATGTATATACACACAAAGACACACACATACACACATATACAGACACACACATACACTTTCACACAGACATACTCAGGCACACTTTGACACAGACATACATATTCAGGCACATATATACACACTCAGACACACATGTGCACCTATTTAGAGACACACATAGAAACATCACACACTCAGACACACATACATATACTCACAGTCACACATGTGCACACATATAAAAACACATAGATGCATTCATCACACACATGTTGGATTGACATGCCCTTCTTTAAGCTCCAGCTAGGGTGCCGGAGTCATAGCACAGCGGGTAGGGTGTTTGCCTTGCACGCAGCTGACCTGAGTTTGATCCCGGCATCCCATATGGTCCCCCAAGCACTGCCAGGAGTAATTCCTGAGTGCAGAGCCAGGAGTAACCCCTGAGCACCTCTGGGTGTGACCCAAAAAGTCAAAAAACAAAAACAAAAAATAGCTCCAGCTATACTTAGCTTGCAGCCCCTCCCAGCTCTGCTAGGGAGGCTTTTATAATCAACTCTGGCACTTGTACAGCCAAAAGGCCCACCTGAAGTGCTGCATTTCAATAGAGTTGTTTATCCCTAGATAGCCAAGCCCATGGGAATTTTGGCTGATTTCTATCTATAAAATAAGCTGGGAGAAGAGAGAAGGCCCTTTTGCCATTTTGGCTTCCCTTGGCGTTTTCCTCTCTCTGTCCTCTTCGTTTTTTCTGTTGGGCTTTAACACGTGTTGGCAGCCATCTTGGCCTACACGTGGCTGGGGTCCAGCTGGGAACCCAGAGTCTGGAATTTTCCTGTTCTTGGATTGTATATCAGAACCTGTGTTGGTAAAACCTTTTAAAACTCCGCCAGATTCCTGAGTTTTCATTCATTCCCTGCCGGCTTCGGAGTAGAAGGAACTCACTTCCTGGTATTGTTGGGGACTCCAGTGGCTCCCCAACACACACAGACACTTAGACACACATATATACACACAAACACACATGTGCACACATATAGACACATGCATAGTTACATTCACATCACACACAGACACTCAGACTCATATATATGCACTTACACAGTCACACATGTGCACACATATAGACACACATTCTCTTATCACACTCTCACATCACACAACAGACACATATACACACTCACAGACACATATACACACTCACAGACACACATATACACACATATACACACATACATAGAAACACATCACACACAGATATTCAGACATATACACCGCATTCACACAGACACGTGCACACATATACAGACATATTTTATGCCCCTTTGGGGACTGAATGCCTTCACTCCTCACCCCTGCCTGTGGAACTCGGCAGCAGGCAGACTAGGCCCCCACGTTCTCACACAGACAAACTCAGATGCGTTATATACACAGACACACACATGCACACATATACAGACACACACATAGATACTTCACACATGCTCACACAGACACACTCAGTTGCATATATGCATACACTCACAGATACACATATCACTGTATCACTGTCTTCCCGTTCATCGTCGATTTGCTCTAGCAGGCACCAGTAACATCTCCATATGACCTGTCTCATGCAAGTAGAGCCCAAGGGCACCTGCTTGCTCCAGGAATATAAAGAGCCTCAAACCATTCCATCAGGTCATGAGAATGAGGTCTATCATTGTTACTGGTATCTGGCATATCAAATACGACACGGGTAGCTGCCAGGCTCTGCCGTGCGGGTACACATATACAGACACACAATCACACACATATACACTTTCAACATGTGCACACACTCCTACACATATATATGCACACATATACACAGGAGTGGGGTCATCTGGAAGTCATACCCTGGCAGGGCCAGGGGAAAGAGCATGTTTTGGTCTCGGAGAAGTCCCAGAGCCCTGGGAGGGTCCAGAGGGCACCTGTGGGGGGTTGAATTCAGCCTCCAGCTCCTCACCCTCTCGGAGCCTGGCAGGCAGCCTAGGCCCCCACACCCCAGGGAGTGCCTATAGGCTATGTGGGGCCAAGCCTCTGTCTGTACTGGACTATAGCTCAACAAGACAAGAGCCTTGGAGCCCCTGTTGATTGCCACCCCTCTGCCCATGGGCCTCTCAGAGGTGTCTCCTCTCTCCAGCTGTCCTCCCTTCCTCTGGACCCATCTCCTGTTCAGCTCCCTGCTCCAACATCCCTACCCCCTCCAAGGCCTGTTGCCAGTCTGTGCTCCAATCCCAACATCCCTCAGGGCACAGACAATGGACTGGGATGCCCAGGTGGGCTGGACCCCTGCCCCCAGCCACGCCCCCACCTGTACAGGTCCTCAAGATGAGCTTCCTCATGGACTCTCAGAAGTTGCCACCTCCCTGAGTCATTGCAGGGAGAAGCAGGTGTTTGTTAGCCGTAACTGGGCCCAAATGGACCTCGTGCAGCTTCACCCCTTCTGTCCCTGCACAGGCCCACCTCACAAAGACCCCTGTGATGTCATGGCCCTTGAGTGATGGCTGGGGCAGGTGGCAGGAAGCAGATTGGTTGTACTGTGCCTGATCCAGTTCAAATTCTGTCCAAACCAGGGGAGGGCCCCTAGGGGGCTTATATGTGACTCTGCCCCAGTCATCAAAGCAAACCCAGGGATTTCTTTGGAGCAGGACAGATGCAGAAGGAACAGAATGGGCTCCAGAACGCTCCCACTGCAATCTCCCATGGAGCGTCCAGCAGAGGCCCAGGGTGGGGGACAGGGGCACTGAGCTTTGAACTGGGAAAGGTGCATGGTGCCCATGGACGTTTAGAGAGAGTGACTGTGTATCTGGAGGAGGAGGGGGTGGCGAGGACAGGAGAGGGGGGACAGCAGAATCTGTGGGTGAGGAAAGGGCTACCAAGGGGGCCTGGTTTGGCTCAGCAGTAGAGGCCTCCAGTGGCCAGCAGGAGTGGTCACGCAGATGTGATCCAGGGTCATTGCCCTTGGGGTCCCCAGAACCCAAAGATATGCAACCCCACGTGATTCCTACGACTAAGTGCGGGAGTGACCCAGCACCTCTCTATATGGAAATGAAAGAAATTCAAGCTTCCTGTACTTCTTTTTGGGGGATGAAGAAATCGGCATTTCCAAGGAGGCCCATTATAGGGCAGAAGAGCTGATCCCGGAGACCAGAGATCCTCTGGAGGGATTTTACCTCCAGGAGATTTTTCAGTCTCTGAAACTCGACAGGAAAGTAAAGTTCAGGGCCTTCATTGCTCAACTCTCAGGAGAAATGTGTTTCTAAGTCCTTGGAGGGACCTCATGGAGCTTGAAATCCAGCCAGATGAAGCCGATGCTTTCTAGCTGTTGATAACTTGGTCTTTCTTTTCCTTTCTTCTTAGTACATCCAATCTGAGAATTCAGGAAGTTGTCTACGTTTGCACCAAAAAATGTCCTGTCTGAGACCTGGTGGGGAAAGTGCAGGGACTCAGAGCTTCTGCCTTGCGCGTAAGCGTTGCTGAGTTCAAGTCCCCGGTGCCCCTATGAGCCCCCATGTGCCCCTCTACTGTCACCAGCAGTGATCCCAGATGGACACAGGTGTGTGTGATCCTAAGTGTCACAGCATCCTCATCGCAGAGAGAGAAAGGGGAGACGAGACGGTCTTGGAAGCGTGGAGTGTGCACTTTCATGCACATGTAAGCAGCAGCCACTTGCTGAAGAGAACAATGGCTAATCTTGTCATCGACACATTCGTATTTCCTCCATCCTTACTCTTCATTTTGTTCTTTGAAGAAGTTCAAGCCCCACAAAAGAGTTGCAAGCAAATTGTGCTTGCACACCAGCTATATCTACATTTGACCTGTTGAGGGACCTCTCAAGTACTTGGGGTCCTGGGGCCATTCCCGGTGACTTTCAGCAGGCTCCAAGGGATACATAGGCCACTGAGAGTGCTCTGTGGACCGTGTGGTATTGGGACCAACTACATACATGGCACACACCTAACCCTATACCACATCTCCGTCCTTGGATCCCTCAGGTTGAGGCTTTTGACAAGTTTGCATCAGGTGGAACTATTATAAACATACACATATATGATAGAAGGAAGTATTATAGACACACATGTATATGACACAGGGAAGCATTATAGAAACACATAGAAGACACATAGAAGCATAATGCACACACATATATGACACAGGGAAGCATTATGGGCATACATATGACACAGGGAAGCATTATGCTCACACATATATGACACAGGGAAGCATTATATACACATATATGACAGGGAATCATGATGGACCCACATATATGACACAGGGAAGCATGATGGACACACATATGACACAGGAAAGCATGATGGGCACACATATATGACACAGGGAAGCATGATGGACACATATATGACACAGGGAAGCATAATGGACACACATATGACACAAATAAGCATTATGGACACACATATATGACAAAGGGAAGCATGATGGACACACATATATGACAAAGGGAAGCATGATGGACACATATATGACACAGGGAAAGCATTATGGACACACATATATGACACAGGAAAGCATTATGGGCACACATATATGACACAGGGAAGCATTATGCTCACACATATATGTGATAGAGGGAGGTGCGATGGACACACATATATGATAGAGGAAAATGTTGTGCACGGAGGAAAGCATTGCAGACACACACATACATGATGAACATGAAAACATGATCGTTTTCTGAACCACCAGAACGTTGATCACAGCTGTTTTGAAGCTGCTTCTCCATGGTGCTGTCTTGGAAACCAGGTTCTGCTTTGTGAGACTTGAGTTCATCCTCCTCAGCTCTGGGTGTTGGCTGTAGCTCATCTCAGCACCCGGCTCAGGGCCAGCTTTATTCTTTCCCTGTGGAACCCACTTTGTTATGACAGCGCCTTGGCGTTCCCCAGCACAGCAAGGCTGTCCCGAGTGTGGGGAACTGGGGTGAAGGGAGGTCACACACGAGTGATGTCGGGGCTCCCTATTGCCGCCCCTACAGGGTAGGATGGGTCTGACTCTGTGACCCTCCCTGGGTCAGAGACATCAGCTTCTGCTGCTGCAGGCGTTGGTGTTTCCTTGAGTTGGTGGTTGCCCTACTGTTGATCTGCTGGTCTGTGTTCACTTTGTCTGGATCTCATCTCGCTGGATCCTCAGACCCTTGGAAAACTGGATGGACTAGTTGTTGCGTCAGGAACCAGGACCCAGCGCCATAGGGCCCCACCTCTGTCCTGGGGCCCTGGAGCTCACTCCACACTTCCCAGGGGCCTTTCACTCACTCTGTTGATGGCTACTGCCGTGTAGAACTCCTAGTTTCAGAACACGATTTCTGAAATGTGCTTCATTTTCTTGTGGCTTATGAGAGAGAAAGAAAGAAAAAGAAGGTAAAGAGGAAGTGAGAGGAGAGAGAGAGGAGTGAGAGAGGTGGGAGGTAGGAGGGAGGGGAACAGAAGGAAGGTGAGAGAGAAGAAAGAGAGGGAGAAAGGGAGGAGGGAGAGAGAGAAGAGAATAGGGACAGAGAAGGGAAGGGGACAGAGAGGAGGGAGAGAGGAAGGAAGAATGAGATGGAGAGAGGTGGAAGAGAGGGAGAGAGGGAGGGAGAGAGATGGAGAGAGAGAGGAGGAAAAGAGGAGGGAAAGGGGGCAGAGCAAAGGAGGGAGAGAGAGGAGGGAGAGAGGGATGGAGAGAGGTCGAAAAGAGAGGGAGAGGGGGGAGGAAGAGCTAGAGATAGAGAAAGGGAGAGACAGAGAAAGTCAGACTCACTTCAACCCTACTGACTTTAGCATTGTGCACAGGCTCTATAAGGTCACATATGAGTGGTCTGTCTGGGTTTCTCCTTTAAAACAGCTTTTCGTGGTGACACGAGCTGCGATCCACAGAGAAAGTGACATTTCCCCTTCTCGTGCCCACTTGTGATGGAGCCACAGAGCCGCAGGAGCAGAGGGCTGTGCCGCTGTGTGTGCCCCACTGGCCCTCTGCCCTTCGCTCTGGCTCTCTGCTATGTCCAGCCGTGGGCCATGGGAACCGTGAGATGCCCGGGCGCTGGTCCTCCTGTGTGGCCCGGTGTGAAGCTCTGGGCTTTCCGGTTTGTTCATGGTGCTGGTGGCCACACTGAATTTTCTCTCCTCATTGACTCGCAGTCGGTTGACACTATGGGATTTCAGGGTGTAGTGTCTGTGTGGAGAGACACCGCATCTCTCACACCCCGCCTGTCCCCCACCCCATGCTTCCTGCAGCTGACCAGCTCTGTGGCTGTGGAGCTTCGTCTCCCACAGAGCATGAGGCTGATGAACTGTCCCACCTTCCCGACTTGGCCTCTCCCCTCCTGTTCCTGCTACTCTGTCCCCAAGCTGGCTTACCTGTGGCCAGCAATTAGGCCTCCAGCTGTCTCTCCCGTTTCTGAGGGTGGCATTTAGGGGTTCTGCGTTTTGTCCACATGGACAATGTCAGCTATGAATGTGGGATGCAATACTCTTCCCATTTCGGCTAACTCTCTGGGCCGCTGGGAATTTCCAGCTCGTGTGTGAGAACATCCACGGCCTCTGTGGTGTGGCACTGCTGCCCCCGCCAGGCGCCGACCATCACCCTCCTCAGCCACGCTGCTGCTCCAGGCTGTGGTGACTCCCTTCTCCCCGCTTAGGGGTCTCTCAGGACTCAGGCCTGCTGGACTCCTGGCACCTCGGCAGTGTTGGGCAAAGGCAGGGGTCAGCGGCCAGCTGCCAAGTTGCAGATCTCCCTGAGTCCCACGTATTCATCTTCCTCCCAGGCAGCATCTTTTACCTGCAGCTGAATTCAGGTTTAGCCTTTCCTGGAGGCCACAAAACGATTCTGGAACATCCTTTGTCACAGCTCACAGCCATCTGGGGCCTGCTGAGGTTCCAGTCTGCGTGTCTGCACAGCTGTGACGTGGGTGGCAGCCAGACCTGTGGTCGGAGTAGGTCTGGCCACTCCAGGCGCTGCCACAGGAACTTGCACACAAGATTTGGGTGATTCGAGCCACTGTGTTCCCCACCCCTCCCTTTGCAAGTACCTTCATCTGCAGGTTTTTTATGAGCTATCTCTGGTTTGTTTCTGTACCTGGAGGTTCCCATGTACTCTAACAGTCTCCCCAGTATGGCCAATTTTGTTAGCATTAGCTGACTGTCTGATAGTGGTTCTCGGCTCTCATGTCCTGTGCATGAGCACAGCAATATCGCCCCCTCATCTCAGCACTGACACTTGCCAGACACAACAGGACATACACCGACAAACTCCGACAGCAAAGCACAGTCACCCTAGAGGCATCGTCTGCTGGTGGGCGGTGACCTTCCTGACCAGGAACTGCCTCAGACGAAGCCCCATAAACCTGCATGTGTGAAACAGAGTCAGCAGAGTGAACCCTGGGTGGGTGGGTAGGGAGCAGTCCCTGCTGTCACCTCAAGACGGGCGGTCCCTGCTGCCTCTTAAAGTGAGCCCCTATTGTCACAGGCGGAAACAGTGACTCAGTGAAAAGCAGCTTTGCCTGGTCAGAAACATCGTGACCGCTGCAAGCTGCCTCCCGGGTTGCTTCTTCCTCAGTGCTCGGACTCAAGTTCTCCTAGCATGGCCGCTGGTTCCAGAGCTTCTGGGCCCAGAGCCGCTTGTGTGCTGCACAGCCAGTGTGCAGCACTGGAGGCCAGTGTGTCCCCTGCAGGCGCAGAACATCTGGGGCTGGGGCCAGTGAGCCCTGCCAGAGCAAGGCATGCTGACTGGCAGCTGGACCGGACACGGGTGCCTGAGCCTGTTCTTACCGTGGGGAGGGCCATGCTGCAGGCCTCCTTAGCGCACGCCTCCAGGTGGCATCGGAATCGCGCTGTTCAAGGGTTCCTGAAGTTATTCCTGAAAGCAGCACCAGTCTTCCCCTGCCTTCCGGCTCCGGCCCCTTCCTGCTCCGCATGTCCGCATTTTCCCTTTGCCCGTTCTGTGGAACTGGGAAGGAGGTGGTGTGTTGGGCCGGGGTGGAGGGTAGGTGTTTCCCAGTGGGGCTGGAGAGAGGTGGGGAAAGGCCGCCAGGGCTTCTCCTAGTCCTGTACTGGTCTAGGGCCTGTCCCCATGCAGACCCCACACTGGGAAGCCCAGTCTCAGGGCCACAAAGCCTGGCTAGCCAGCTTCTCCTAGGCCAGCCCAGAGCCCAGCCGAGGGGCCCAGTGCCAGAACAGCTAACTTCATGAAGACGCACCTTCTCAGGTCTCATCTGACCTAGATGCTGCCCCTGGTGTCTGCAGTGCTGGGTGGGGTCTGTGTGTGGGACCTGGTTGTGTGGTCTTCAGTGCTGGAGTCTGGGTTTGGGGATCTACAGTGCTGGGGTCTGGGGTCTCTAGTGCTGGGTGGGTTCTGGGTGTAGGGTCTGGGTTTGGAGTCTGCAGTGCTGAGAGTGGGGTCTGCAGAGCTGGGTGTGGGGTCCTCAGAGCTGGGGTCTGAGTGTATGGGTCTGTCTCCTGGCCGTGTTCTCAGGACAGTATCTCCCTCCTACATTGTGGCTGAGACCTTCTGTCCAGAGGAACAACCCCGGGGCCCATGGGGTAGGACCAGGCCTGGCTCCGTGGGCCCCTGGACATGTTTCAAGCACTAGGTGTCCTCTCTCTGCAGGAAACTAGCCAAGAAATGATGGCATCCAAAGGTCACTACAGGGGGCCGGAGCGATAACACAGCAGGGAGGGCGGTTGCCTCGCACACAGCCACCCAGGTTTGATCCCTACCATCCCATATGGTCCCCCGAGCACCGCCAGGAGTAATTCCTGAGCGCAGAGCCAGGAGTAACCCCTGAGCATCGCCGGGTGTGACCCAAAAAGAAAAAAAAAAAGAGGTCACTACAGTGTCACAGGAGACCATAAGCAGCCCCCTGCTGCCCCATGTACTGGGCAGGTGACTCAGACCGACTCCACCGGCCCTCACCTGCCATGCTGCTCCATTTTGTTTTTGTGTTTGAGTCACCCCTGGCGATACTTGGGGGCTACTCAGACTCAGTGCTCTGGGGTTGCTCCTGGACGTGCTGGAGGCCCCGCATATAAGGACTGTGGCCGATCTGAGTTTGACATGTACAATGTGGTCCCAGCACAGCGGGTGGCCCCTGAGTGGTTCCGGTTTCTCTGAACCACCAGCTCCAGTGACCTTGCATCACCTGTCAGGTGCCTGAGCACTGTCTGGGAGGCCACACACAAACAAAGGGGTGGGAGGTGGAAAAGTTCAAGAAGCCGAGCTCCAGCAGACACCAAGGGCAGCTATGACTGCCACAGGTGATGGCTTGGTCCTTTCATCCGTGTAGAAGAAAGAACTTTTCCCACCATGTGAAAACTGCACTTGGGCCTCGAGGTGGCCAGAGAGCTGGTGACCACACAGAGCAGCTCCTCCCCTCTGCAGGGTGGGTGAGTGGCAGGCACTGACTTAGCACTTGCAATCAGGGTGTGTTAACCTTCCCTCATTTCCAAGGATGTGGCAGTAACTGCCTGGCTGCTCGTGCAGCCCCATGGGACGGGGGTCCCACCACTGAATAGCTGCCTGTGTGCTGGGCTGAAAGCATGGGAGGGACCCCTAAGCCCTGCGCTAGTCTGCAGGAGGCTCTGGGTTCCCTGCAGAGAAGCTGCCCAAGCTGAAAAGGATTTGTCCTTCCTCCTTCACGGTGAGGATGGGGGTGAGATTGGGGGGCATCGGGACAGCTGGTGGAGAGTGCACAGGAGAGCCACACCCTCGACATTGGCACCGAGGTCAGAGCTTATCTGGCTCCCCTCCCCTTTCCTTCTCTTTTTCTTCAACTCAGCTAGTTGGATTCACCCATTGACGATGGCAGTATTGATTTCTGCTGGCTTACAAACCACATCATATACATGGGTTTGCCATTTTCTGAGGTATCTCCTTTTGAGATAACAAACCCCCTTCCATAGGCTGAAACTTTAATATGCTTGTGATTTAGACAATACCAAACATTGCGTTATAATTATCTGCCTTTAAAGAAACCACTCTTGGTCCCAGACTTCTAGACTGCAAAATTGCAAGAGAACCAGTTTCTTTTGTTTAAACCACATTGTCTGTAGTGCTTCTCACGATAGTCCTTACAACCCAAGACAGCGTGCAATTAAAAATTGTGAAATAAGTAAACTTAGAACAGATAGAATACTTTTTTTTTTCCTTTTTGGGCCACACCCAGCAATGCTCAGGGGCTTACTCCTGGCTCTCCACTCAGGAATTACTCCTTGCAGTGCTCAGAGGGCCATATGGGATGCCAGAGATCGAACCTGGATCAGCCACGTGTAGGCAAATGCCCTCTCTGTCGAACTATCACTCTGGCCCAGAATTGAATACTTTAACATAAAATCATAATATTCTAAATAATTTTGCCAGGGGTCAAATCCAAGGCTTCACACCTGCATGGCACGTGGTGTACCACAACCAAGTAAGCCTCAGACCCAAGCAAGATTTCTGTTTGGTTTTGAGCCATACGGGGGGTCATGGCTTACTCCTGGCTCTATTCTTGGGTGTTACTCCTGAAGGGGCTCAGGGGACCCTCTGAGATGTGCAGGCTACTGAGACCAGCTGCGTGCATAGCAAACGTCTCACTCCTCGTACAATCATTCTGGTGACTTAAGTAACTTTTGAAATGAATCTTTATGCTATGATCACAGCAAGCTATGTAAGTAACCTAGACTATATTCAAAATGTCTTAAAATTGTAACCTAATATGCAAGGGAAGATGTAATATTTAAAACCTAAAAAAGAAAACTAATGAGGGGAGCCAGAGCAACAGCACAGCAGGTAGGGCATTTGCCTTGCATGCAGCTGACCCGGGTTCTATCCCCAGCATCCCATACGACCTCCAGAGCACCGCCAGGGGTAATCCTGAGTGCAGAGCCAGGAGTAATCCCTGTGCATTGCTGGGTATGACCCCCAATGAAGCAAATAAATAAATAAATAAAACTTTTTTTTTAAAAAAAAACCCTAATGAGGGGGCCGGAGTGATAGTCCAGCAGGTAGGGCATTTGCCTTGCACACGGTTGGCCCATGTCGGCCCGGGTTCAATCCCCAGCATCCCATATGGTCCCCTGAACACTGCCAAGAGTAATTCCTGAGTGCAGAGCCAGGAGAAACCCCTGAGCATTGCCGGGTGTGACCCAAAAAAGCAAAAAAAAAAAAAAATCACCTAATGAGGGAGCCAGAGCGATAATAAAGCGGATAGGGTGTTTCCTTGCTTCCTTGCACATGACTGACCAGGGTTCGATCCCCGGCACCCCATATGGTCCCCTGAGCACCGCCAGGAGTAATTCCTGAGGGCAGAGTCAGGAGTAACCTCTGAGCATTGCTGGGTGTGATCCTAAAATGATAAACAAACATACGAAGGAACGAATGAATGAGCAGATAAATAAATTATAAAAACTAAGGAGTAGCTTTTAAAAATGAGTGTGCCTCAGATGTAGTACAGATATGGGTCATTCATATTTTAGACAAACTTTGATGCTTTTGCTATAAAAAATTTAAAAACATTGAGAAATGGACAAAATTAAATAGACGTGGTCTCAATGTGCTGCATCTTCCTTTGCAGACACAAAATCCATCCGCAGAACCCCAGAAATTGACCTTCTTCAAGGGAACAAGCAGAATGGGCCCCAGTGGCTGCTCCATCCATGGATGGTTCAGTGTCCCCAAGAGTCACACTGAGAGGAGATACTGGGGCTACGGTTACTCTCGTGTGACAATGCGCAGGACGGTGTCTACAGGCCATGAAACATGAAGAAAAAATCACTCCAGGTGCACTGCGCTGCCACTGGGAGAAACACAGCTGACTGACGGTCATGGTTTGGAAACGGTGCTTCCAAGGCATCTGTGGTGGGGAGGAGGGAAGAAGACAGAGGTGTGACTGCTCCATTGACATTTCATTCAGAAAACAGAGCCAAAGTGAACCCCCGGGCATGGCTGGAACGTGCCCTCACGACAGGCCAAGTCCGCCATCCAGCCCCAGCATAGCTCCTGGGGCCAACTCTACATGGTTGACAATAAAGCTGACTTGATGTGACTGACTCTGGTTGATGATGTGGCTGACTTCACATGGCTGACTCTGGTTGACAACATGGCTGACTTTATGCGGCCCTGTTATTGCAAATCACAGCCTATCAGCGCCGCGCGGTTTATCAATAAATGCTTTATTTAGAGGTGACTACAACAGTATGCCACCCGCATGGCAAGCCTGGCAAGCTGCTCGTGTAGTATTTGATATGCCAAATACCAGTAACATTTATATTAGGTCATTCCCATGACCTAATACAACCGTTGAGGCTCTTTATGTTCCTGGAGCAAGCGGATGCCTTTGGGTTCTACTAGCTTGAGACAGGACATATGGAGATATTACTAGTGCCCACTCTAGCAAATAGATGATTAACGGGAAGATAGTGATAGTGATAGTGATAGTTATTGCAAATAGATGGTGTCAAGGAAATGTTACTTGTCTGTGGTGCCTTTATCCAGTGGTCCTGGATGCAGGAGTGTTTTCACTTTCTTCGGATGATCCATGTATATAGTCTGTGCTCATATTCTAATAAAACAAATGCCTGCACACTCCAGGCAAGTTGCATTGGTGAGCCTGGTCCAACGCCAAAGGTTGGATTACAGTCCTAGGCATTTCAGGTTTAACATCATATTATCCTGAAGGGAGCATAGTTAAACTGAATTGCGCCCCATTCCAGTGCTCCTGGAAACATACACCCTATCCCACCAGGGCATACCCCGTCCTCTGTGTTTAACTTTAACCTCTCCTGTGTCCTTCTTCCATTATCTCCTAATCAGACACAGCAACTTACAAAGTTACCCTTATGATGGCTTTGAATTTTGTATTGTAAGTGAAATACTACTTTTATTTTCCTTTATGTCCTTTGCATATTTCTATGTTAAAGCAATGTCCTTTTGTATAGACACAGGAGGAAGGTTAATGCTATGCTTTTGTGATTTAGGAGTTAATTGATAGGACTGTAATCTAACACCCAAGACCATGGTGACTTGACTAATCACTGTGGATGACTGTCAGCTGTGTGCAGACACAGTGCTGGGTGCTGGGCAGACTGTCGGGGTCTCCTTCCTGGCTCCTGTGTCTACCTCCTATGCTTCTGAAAAAGATGAAGAACTGTCTGCTAAGGGAATCTTAGCTCTTAGCACGTGAGATGCATTCTGTAAGAGGGATTATCTGTCTTTTACTTATATGTGTGATTACGACTTATATTCTTTATTTAGTCAAAATTGTGAGCTGTGGGGCCAGAGCGATAGCCCAGCAGGTAGGGCGCTTGCCTTGCAAGCAGCCGGCCCTTGCCAGCCCCGGTTCAATCCCCGGCATCCCATATGGTCACCCGAGCACCACCAGGAGTAATTCCTGAGTGCAGAGCCAGGAGAAACCCCTGAGCATTGCCGGGCATGCCCAAAAAAAAAAATTGTGAGCTGTGCCTTCCAGAAGTAATCCTTGAGCACAGCCAGGTGTGGCCCCAAAGCAAAACAAAACAAAATTAAGTTAAAGAAATAAAAAGAATGTAAACTATGAAGTCAGATGTAATCTTCAGCTCTGGATCCTAGTACCCTCACATACAAAAGTATATGTAATAAGACCCTCCGCATTTTGGTGAAAATTAGATAAGATACTCAAGGATGCCAGTCTTAGCATGGCATCAAGCACCTGGCAGACTCTTCATTAAAGTCAGTGAGTTTTTACTATTTTCTTGAGGACCCTAAATTTATTTTCTCACAACACAGACATTTCCATGGTCTTTCATTTCTCTTTCACAGGAAAATTAGAGGTTGTAAGACTTTCATCTGTATTCACAACACACTCCAATGTGCTATCTGAAGAAGCAGAATTGAAAATCAGGGCAGGGGGCCTGAGCGACAGCACAGTGGGGAGGGCATTTGCCTTGCACGCAGCCGACCTGGATTCAATCCATGGCATCCCATATGGTCCCCAAACACCACCAGGAGTAATTCCTGAGTGCAGAGCCAGGAGTAATACCCAAGCATTGCCGGGTGTGACCCAAAAAGCAAATAAAACAAATTAATCACTTCACTTGTATCACTTGTCTTCCTGTTGTTCATCAATTTGCTTGAGCAGGCACAATAACATCTCCACACATCCTGTGGTGAGCTAGGGTAGCCCAAGGGCATCTCCAGGAACACAAAGAGCCTCAAACCATCTTCAGGTCATGAGCACGAGGTCTATAATTGTTACTGGTTTTTGGCATATCAAATATGACACGGGTAGCTTGCCAGGCTCTGCTGTGTATTAACAGTAAAATAGTAAGTCGGGCTCCAGAATGACTGGCTCAAAAGACGGAGTGAGGCTGGCAGTGAAGTGGGCATTGGGCAGAGTGTGCCCACGCTGGGGTGAGGTGGGCAAGCGCCCCTTCTCCTTTCTTCCCAGACACCCTGTCCCCGGGAGAGAGCGAGCAGGTCCCACAGCGGCACCCGTGGGTAGCGCCCTACCACCCATCCAGACACACATGGACACACGCACATGCATGCACACACACACAGGCAGACACACAGACACACACAGGCATCTTCTTTGTTTACTGGAAGGCTCCTCTGCCCATGGCTCCCCAGGCCAAGCTAATATGACATTTCTGACGTGACCTCAAAGCTCTAGGTGAAGGCTCAGCTGACCATGGGGCTCCCAGGAGGACAGATAGGTTTTGGGAGTGGGCCCATCACCTCTGGGGGTCCCGGAAGCAGCCGGATGATACTCGCCCACCACACTGGCCACCACCTTCACTGTCCGGACGCTGGGACACTACCTCACGACCAGATTGACAGAGCAAAACCAGTTAGGAGCCCAAGTCGCACAGCTGCTTGCAGCCGCACGGTCCATCAAAGTAGTGGAAACAGTTATGTCCTTTAGTGCACTGCATTCTACGATGTGCAGGACAGTTTGGCGGGAGGGAGAGATAGAAAGGAGAGAAAAAGACATACAGAACCCGCCAAGTAGTTGGGGTGTGGGAGGGGGAGGGAGGTGGGGACATTGGTGATGGGAGATGGGTTCGGTGGAGGGATGGGTGTGGAACACTGTAGAACCAAAACTCTTCACGAGCATCTTGCAATTGTATGTCTAAAAGTGGTGTAATAAAATTTGGGAAAATTTTATTTTCCCAAAAAAAAAAAAAGAAAAAAAGGCTCCAGGTGAGTTCCAGGTGACCTTGACCCCTTCATCCAGGGATCCCTACTCTGACCCCACCTCCACGACCCTCACTCATCTCGTCTGCCTCCGCAGGGGCTGCATGGACACGTGCTATACACAACATCAACTGTTTCCCAACCAGTCTACTGGGCACTCCCCGGCCCCAGGACAGCCAGGTGACAGTGGCCAGGTCCTCCCTCCCTGATCAACCCGGAAGCCGGGCTGGAGCAACAAGACTGCGGGGAGGACATTTGCCCTGCACAGAGCCTGCCCGGGTTCAATCCCCTAATGTCCCATGTGGTCCCCTGAGCACTACCAGGAGTAATTCCTGAGTGCAGAGCCAGGAGCAACCCTCAGCATTGCTGCATGTGGGTTAAAAACCAAACGCATATGTGCACACACACAAAAACCAAATCAACCTGGGTGCAATTTGGACCCAGCTGGGAAGCTTCCAGCTTTGCAATCTCACTCGCTTTTACCACCAACACAGCCAACACAGGCAACCACACACAGGCAAGCTGGGGGGGTGGATTTAGCAACGCCCAGTGAAGGATGTGAGGGCGATCTGGCTGCGACATCTGTCACCCCATTGATCTCCAGGGTTGATTCGGCTGGATCTGGCTGGCTAGGCGGGTGTCCCCTTCCCTCCCCTCACCGCTCCATGCGCGCCCCTCCCGGCTGCGCGCTCGGTCGAAGAAGACAGCCTTCCCGAATAGAGACGGACCGGTCTTCAGTCGGGGGTATACGAGTAGCTGCGCTCCCCTGCTAGAACCTCCAAACAAGCTCTCAAAACAAATTAAAATCAGGGCAGGATGCTTGCTTTAATCTAGATTACACTTCCTCTCACAAAGTCTCACTGGACTTTACTCCGCATTACTAGGAAAGTCTTGCTGAACCAAATTAGCAGAGCAAACCGGACTAGGGAAGAGGCAGAGATAACCCCGGCACTGTCCCAGCTTCAGTGTTTGAGGAGTTCCCTCTGAACATGGACTGTGGATCTGAGCTCTGTGGCCCACTCAGCTTTTCCTAGCTCACTCTTAGTGACTGTGTCCTGCATGCACAGAATGGGGCGAGTCTCCCCAAAGCCCAGCGCTGAGACCCTTAAGTGAGGGTTAGCAGGTGTTCCACTCAGGTGGGCCCAGGGCAGAGTGGACTGTTGCAGGCTCTGGCCACACTGTCTTGTTTGACGACACCACACGCTGCACGCACACATACACACACGCACGCACACACAAACACAGAGTCAGTTCCCTTTGGGGGTGCTATCCTGGGAGCCTCTCCGGTGCTTACCCTGCTCAGAAGATGCCAGAAGTGGCCTATCTGTGCCCCGGCGCTGAGTCATTCCCTGGAGAAGAGCCCCAGCAGAGACAGGAACGTTAGTCCCAGGGACTCTGGGTCCTAGTTTGTAGTGTTCAGAGATGAGGCGCTGGACTCTGAGCACTGAGGGGTCCTGGTTAGAGGGCACGGTTAGGTGGAGGGGGCTGGTCAGAGGGCACAGTCAAAGGGAGGGGGCGGTAAAGCAGAGCTTGGTGAGGTACCCCCTGTGTGATGGGAATGTGGGTGCATGTGGCTCTTGGTGCACTGGGGCCTGGTACCCCAGTTCTGTAGCTCTGATCATCTCCCTCAGCTCACAACTGTCTTCCTGTGTCGGTCCCAGCTTAGCAAAGGGAGCCTGAGGTTCCTGGTTCAGGGCATGGGACTCCTGGGACACTTTGCCCTCCGACAAGCCCCTCCCCAGGCACCATTATCTCAGAGGGTCCACACTGGGTTTGAGGAAGACACTCCCACGCCACCCCCCCACCACCACCCCAGAACACAGTGTCTTTCTCTGTCCCTGTGTCCTGGTGGAATATTCTCATCCTGGCCACCCCGTCCCAGGGATGTGGCATCAGGCTTCTGCCAGCTCTGGAGGTGCTGCCTGTTCCCCAGGCCCCTCTAACGTGGGCGCTGAGATGTGGTTTGGTCTGAATTTGCCCTTCTTGAAAAGTCACTGCTGTGTCTCAGCAGTGCTGAAGCCTCTCCGGTCCCCCCGCACTCAGTGGCTGCTCTCCTGGGCTCAGAGTCAGGAATCCCCAACTCCCCACTCCAGCCGGGCGCCTGGCCTGTCTCTCAACATCTGACCATGCAGGAGCCTCTGAAGCTTGTGCTAAGTCACCTGTTTCCAGTCATGCTAGTCTATCGCCACACCTGACGTGTTTCCTCAATCTCTAGGGTGCCCACAGAGCTTGGGACAGATTCACACCTTGTGCAGGGCCCATGGCCACCAATGGCTTTTATTTATTTATTTTTTTTTTTGCTTTTTTTGGGTCACACCTGGCAATGCTCAGGGGTTACTCCTGGCTCTGCACTCAGGAATTACTTCCTGGCGGTGCTCAGGGAACCATATGGGATGCCGGGGATCGAACCCGGTTGGCCGCGCTCAAACACCCTACCCGCTGGACTATGGCCCGGCCCCCGCCAATGGCTTTTAGAATGTGGCAGGATAGTGCCCAGCCTGGTTGCTTTACAGACAAGTCCTGAGCTCAGAGTGGAGGGGCCGGGCTGGACCCGCAGATGTGGCGGCTCAGCGGGTGAGAGGCAGCACTGGCAGCTGCCGATGGAGAGGGGCAGACAGAAGCAGAGGGGACACCTGCTTATGCTGTCACCGAGGAGAAGGCCACAGGCAGCTGCACTGGAGCAGAGACAGAGATGGGATGGGCAGAGGGAATGGACCCCCCCCACGCAGCGCCTGTGCTTGGACCAGCCAGAACAGCTGCTGGACCATGTTCCCCAAACATGGCAACACAGTGAGGGCCGGGCCCTGTCACAGATCCACCTTGTCTTGTCTGCTGCTGGTCACACTGAGAGCGGATATGCCCCTTCAGAGAGGCGGCCACAGCACTGGGATGCTGGATCTTCACCTCCATTCATCTTGGCAGCAAAGGTGAGCATCTTGTCCCTGCCTGTCCCAGGCCAGAGACCACAGGACAGGGGGCCCGTGGAGGGCTACTGCCCTGCCCACACCCCCCCATTCCCTGGCCATTGACCCCATGGAATTCTCATGCACTTCCTGTTCTTGCCTGATGGCTCAGGAACACTGACAAGGGCTGGGAGGCAGCCGCCAGGGAGAGAAGGCAGGTGAGGCCATGGTAGTTGAGATCACAGCAGCTGGGACTATGGCTGCTGAGGCCACGGAGCTCCTGACTGCCTGTGTAGGAAGCCACCCGCAGCAGTGCCCCCACGGGAGGCAGGAGACAGGCTCCTTCTCTTTGCTTGCCCCTTACTTGTCTTTTGCTTGTCCCTTTCTCCTTAATGTTTTTTTGGGGTCACAGTCAGTGGTGCTCAGGGTCACTTCTAGTGGTGCTGGGCATCAAGCTCCATTTCTTCACAAAGAACCCCATCAAAAAATGGGGGAGAAGAAATGAACAGAAACTTCAGCAAGGAAGAAATTCGAATGGCCAAAAAACATATGAAAAAATGCTCATCATCACTAATCATCAGAGAGATGCAAATCAAAACAACAATGAGATACCACTTTACACCACAGAGACTGGCACATACTCAAAAGAACAAGAAAAACAAGTGCTGGCGTGGGTGTGGGGAAAAGGGGACACTCATCCATTGTTGGTGGGAATGCCGGCTGGTACAGCCTTTCTGGAAAACAATATGGACATTCCTCCAAAGACTAGAAATTGAACTCCCATTTGACCCAGCCATACCACTCCTGGGAATCTACTCTGGGAAACCAAAAAATACGCAGCGGAAACACCATCCCTACTTTTATGTTCATAGCAGCATTATTCACAATAGCCAGAATCTGGAAGCAACCCGAGTGCCCGAAAATAGATGACTGGATAAAAAGCTTTGGTACATCTACACAATGGAATACTATGCAGCTGTTAGGAAAAATGAAGTTATAAAATTTGCCTACAAATGGATGGACATGGAGAAGATTATGTTGAGCGAAATTAGCCAGAAGGAGAGAGACAGTTACAGAATGACTGCATTTATCTGCATAACATAAATATATAGGTACATATTATGATACCAATATCCAAGGTCAAGTGAAACATACATCAGGAGGTCTTGTCAAAGGTGGAAATTATCACAAACGTGTGGGAGTCAGAGGCTACGTAAGACAGAAAATGGAACAGTGTGCTAACAATTGTGAGGGTACTAATGCCAACCTAGAACTGAGCATTAAATAGAGGCAAAAGGATACACATGACTACCCTTTAATGTATGTTCTGTAATCCATAGTCTGGAGAGGAAGGAAAAGAGAAAGATAGAGAAATGGAAAGAAATAAAGAACCTGCCATGGAGGAGGGCTGGGGGGAGGGGGGAGGGAACCGGGACGTTGGTGGTGGGAGATGGGCACTGGTGGCGGGATGGGTGCTGCTATACTGTATGACCAAAACCCAAATATGAACTTTTTAATTGTATATCTTTGTAATTGTAAAAATAAAAAAATTTAAAATAAAAAAAAAAAAAGCTCCATTTCTTCGTCTGCCAACGTGCACTGCCTTTTTCCCAGCTCAGCAGTTATGAGTCTTCAAATCCTCACTTTCCTGAAAATCAAGGACACAGGCTCTGGGTTGAACCTGCAGAACAGCTGTTTCTGAGACAGATGAGCTGTGGGCTGGGGACCCCTGCCCCAACATTGTGTGTCTTGTAAGACCCCTGTGTTCTCTCTAACAAGCAGAATATGGCTGGGGCCATGGGAACAGCGTGTCACAAGGCCCTCGGGAGGGCAGCCTGGGCTCCCTAGAGGCTGGGGAGCATCAGCTATTGCTACCTGGCCTGCAGAGGGAAGGGACCTCTGGCTCCAGGGATCCCCTTCATCTTGCCCAGGCGGCTGAGTTACAGCTGGTGCCCAGGCAGCTGAGGGGAGGGACAAGACCCAGGAGGGTGCTCTGGCCCAGTGCCTGCAGGAAGGACACAGCAGCAGACACACACTGTGACCATTCATGCTCCCCGCAGGCCGCATGTGCACGTGCCACCTGGCAGGCTGCCATCTGGACACTCCTGGCTGAGAGGGAATGGTCAAGTGTTGGTCAGCTGGCATCGTGTGGGGACCCAGGATGGAGCCATGCCCCTTGGCTACTGAGGTGCTCTGGGAAGACCTGCCTTACTTGGGGTGAAGCTGCTTCTTTCCCACGTTGCAAGAGACCAGCTGACCCACGTTTCTCAGGGCCTCATTCTGGCACTGCTGCTCTTAGACCCGCCTCTGTAGCCCAGAGACAAGACGTGCCTGAACGACGATGCCAGCCCCCTTCCCACAGCCACATACAGGCTGCAGGCCTCAGAAAGCAGGAGGTCTGTGGCAGTATGCAGCAGAGGGGGAGGCACAGTAGGGGAGGACACAGTCAGTCAGAGGGCACAGTCAGTCAGAGGGCACAGTCAGTCAGAGGGAACAGTCGGTCAGAGGGCACAGTCGGTCAGAAGGCACAATCAGTCAGAGGGCACAGTCAGTCAGAGGGCACAGTCAGTCAGAGGGCACAGTCAGTCAGAGGGCACAGTCAGTCAGAGGGAACAGTCGGTCAGAGGGCACAGTCGGTCAGAAGGCACAATCAGTCAGAGGGCACAGTCAGTCAGAGGGCACAGTCAGTCAGAGGGCACAGTCAGTCAGAGGGCACAGTCAGTCAGAGGGAACAGTCGGTCAGAGGGCACAGTCGGTCAGAAGGCACAATCAGTCAGAGGGCACAGTCAGTCAAGGGCACAGTCAGTCAGAGGGCACAGTCAGTCAGAGGGCACAGTCAGTCAAGGGCACAGTCAGTGAGAGGGAACAGTCGGTCAGAGGACATAGTCGGTCAGAGGGCACAGTCGATCAGAGGACACAGTCGGTCAGAGGCACAATCAGTCAGAGGGCACAGTCAGTCAGAGGGCACAATCAGTCAGAGGGCACAGTCAGTCAGAGGGCACAGTCAGTCAGAGGGCACAGTCGGTCAGAGGGCACAGTAGGTCAGAGGGCACAGTCGGTCAAAAGGCACAATCAGTCAGAGGGCACAGTCAGTCAGAGGGCACAGTCAGTCAGAGGGCACAGTCAGTCAGAGGGCACAGTCAGTCAGAGGGCACAGTCAGTCAAGGGCACAGACAGTCAGAGGGCACAGTCAGTCAGAGGACACAGTCGGTCAGAGGCACAATCAGTCAGAGGGCAAGTCAGTCAAGGGCACAGACAGTCAGAGGGCACAGTCAAAGGGCACAATCAGTCAGAGGTACAGTCAATCAGAGGGCACAGTCGGTCAGAGGACACAGTCGGTCAGAAGGCACAATCAGTCAGAGGGCACAGTTGGTCAGAGGGCATAGTCATTCAGAGGGCACAATCGGTCAGAGGGCACAGTCGGTCAGAGGGCACAGTCAGTCATAGGCAAGTCAGTCAGAGGGCACAGTCAGCAGATGAGGGGTACAGTTGGCTGAGGTGGGACACACAGCCGAGGTGAGAGGGCACAGTTGGTCAAAGAGCATCCCAAAGATCTGACACCTTCGTTCCAAACAGTCAGCATGTGCAAACACCCCTCACCCCCCATGCTTGGTTGATAGCGTGCTCCTCTTTGGGAGGCTACTCTGAGCTCAGAGCTCAGAAGTCATTCTTGGGGCTGGAGCGATAGTCCAGCGGGTAGGGTGTTTGCCTTGCCTGAAGCCTACCCGGGTTCGATCCTCGGCATCCCCGAGCACTGCCAGGAGTAATTCCTGAGTGCAGAGTCAGGAGTAACCCCTAAGCATTGCTGGGTGTGACCCAAAAAACAAACAAAAAAATGTAAAAAAAGAAGTCATTCTTGGTAGTGTGGGGGGGACCTTCTAGTGCTAGGGATTGAACCCGGGGTCCTGCATGCTTTGGATTCTGCTCGTCGAGAATTGTTTTGAGGTTGGATGCTGGCTGGACACGGCAGGAGCAGACCCACACACAGGAAGGCCATGTGACTGGACACGGCAGGAGCAGACCCACACACAGGAAGGCCACGTGACTGGACATGGCAGGAGCAGACCCCACACACAGGAAGGCCACGTGACTGGACACGGCAGGAGCAAACCCACACACAGGAAGGCCACGTGACTGGACACGGCAGGAGCAGACTCACGTAGCACCCTCCAAGGGAACAGAAAGTCCACGTGACTGTAACTGGTAGCCACTTCTGAGGCTCAGGGAGTTACTTCAGGACTGGTGACCCCGGAGGCCATAGGGACAGCACAGTTGGTAGGGCGTTTGCCTTGCACACGGCCGACCTGGATTCAATCCCCAGCATCCCATGTGGTCCCCTGAGCACCGCCAGGAGTAATTCCTGAGTGCAGAGCCAGGAGTAAACCCTGAGCATTGCTGGGTGTGACCCCCAATGGTGACCCCAAGCATGGGGTAGTCAGTGAGAGAACCAATGTGGCCTCAGGCCCTGGAGCCAGATGGTCTCCAAGGTGCAGAGAGGCATTTCCGGCCACAGCGACATCAGAGACTTTGTGGAACTCTGCGGTGTGCGGGGAGAGTTGGGGCTTTGCTTACCAGCACTTTCTAGTCCCCAGACCTCTTGCTAAGCCCCGATGTCTGCTGTGGCCCTTAATGAACTGGCCCATTTGTGCCAGACCAGATTCTGTCTGACTCTCAACCCTTCTGGTTCCATCTCCAAACATAGGCCAGGATTTGGGTCAGCTGGGCCGAGTGGGCAGATTTGGGGCATCCTCACTGTAGCTTGCAGCTGGGCTCTGCCCTGCCAGACCACGGCAGCAATCACCAAGCCGCAGCACTGCATGCATCCGCTGGACACCACCCTTGGTCAGTTCCCAGTGGAGCCTGGGGAGAGTCACCACTTCCCAGAGGCCTGTCTGACACCCCCACCCCTAGTCCTTTCTCCACCCCTCTCCTGGAGCAGCTTTGCCTGATGTGGGGGAGCCGCTCCACTCCTGAGTCCCCACAAGATCCTCCAGTGCTGTTGACCTTGGACCTCTCGCCTTGTATTTGTCACGTGTGACCCCAACAAAGGATGAACTAAGGGAAGAGTGTGGTCATTTCGTCCCCCACACGACTCCACCCAGCCAGATGCCAGGAAGCAAACCTCTTCCTGTGCCCCCGCCTCCTGCAGGACCTGCTGAGTGAGCCTGAGTCACCCGGGCTGGCGTCTCCTCCCGCTGCTGAGCCAGAGGTTCCCCAGAGCAGGACTGGGATGAAGGAGCCAGCTGGACGCTGCATCCTTCCTGTCCTCGTCTGTGACTGTCTCACATTCCAGGAAGGTTGGCCACGTAGGTGGGGCTATGGAAGGTCTCAGGCCGCACCTGCTCCCAGCAGTCTGTCTGCATCCAGAGTGTCTGTCCAGAGCTTCTTCAGTCAGTCTGGCCAGGGACGGCACCACAGCACCAGAAACGAGGGTGAGACAGTACAGCAGGAAAGGCCACCTGTGTTCAAGCCCTAGGACCCCGTATGGTCCCCTAGAAGCCCGTATGGCCCCCCAGCACTGTCAGGAGTGAGCCCTGAACACAGACCTGAGCATTACCAGGTGTGACCTCCCTCCCTGCCAACAAACCTCCCAAAGAAATGAGGTTGAATTCCCCTGCAGGCCCACAGATCGAGGCCACACTCACAACAGAGCGCCTGGAAAAGCTGTCCTGAGTGGCACCACACATGCCACCGCCTCAGAGGTGCCTGGAGATGGTGGGTTCCCTGTGCAGCCTACGGGGTAGGGAGAAAGCGCAGGCGGGGTGAGCTCCCGTTCCTGGGAGGAGGCGTCCATGGCACTGTTTTGGCTTCAGACTGGCCAGACCTGGTAGCAGACCTCATTCCCAGCTGTGCCAAGCCCCACGTCCCACCCTCAGAATTGGGGCTCAGTGGCCTTGTCTAGCAGCTTCTCTACTTCTGTGAGTCCCCTCCACTCCCATCTTCTACCCCCTCTCTGCTGTCTGTCCTGTGCTTTCAAACCCTGTTGAAACAGAATGGGGGCCAGGGCGGTTCAGATAGGACCAAAACTCATTTCTCACCATGGGGTTTGGAGGCCCAAGTTCACACAACCCAGGATCCAGCATGTTTAGGATCAGCTGCGCCCACTTCTGTGCCCTCACTGTAGACAAATGGCTCCAGCTACAGCCAGGCTGCAGCAAACAGCCACAGAGAAGGAGCTTCTAACCCTCAACTTCTTTAATGGCTCAGTCGTCATTGGATATTTGGATTGTTGCTATAACTGGCTGCTGTACTGGCACTGCCGTGAGCATGGTATGTCTATCTTTTTTTTAAATATATGCATTTTATTTTATTTTTATTTTTTGTTTTTTAATATTTTATTATAACACTGTCAGATATACAATTATAAGATGTTCATGTTTGAATTTTGGTTCTACAGTGTTCCAACACCCATCCCACCACCCCTGCCTATCTCCCATCACCAATGTCCACACCTCCCTCCTTCTTCCCCAGCCTGCCTCCATGGTAGGTTCTTTATCTCTTCTCTCTCTCTTTTCTCTCTCTCTCTCTCTCTCTCTCTCTCTCTCTCTCTCTCCTCGCTTCCCTTTCTTATACATTGTAGATTGTAATATATTCTAGAACATGATTGGTTCCACTAGTTTGATGTATCAGATCCGGACCACGAAAATGGTGGCTATTATGGTGAGCTAGTCTCATCCGGCTGCTTCCGCCCTACAGAGGTGATGGGCCCACTCCCAAAACCCATCTTGCCTCCTGGGAGCCTCATGGTCAGCTGAGCTAGGGGGAAGTCAGATGGCAGCTCTCCCCTGTTCTTCTGAGTCTCTGCATCATGGCCGAGAGCCTCGAGGCAGTTCGTGGGCGGGCCACCAGGCCTGCGGGACAGGTCAGAGAGGGGGATTGGGGACCCCAGCTCCATCTCCAAGAACAGCCAGTGACTTCCGCCTCTAAGAGCCACCTACCTGGGCTCAAACTCGGCTGTTCTGAGCTGGTCTTGAGATCAGCATCTCTCTTGCATGGGTTCTGATAAGCTGTGGGGTCCGGACCATGATAATAGCGGCTATTATGGTGAGCGAGTCTCATCCAGCTGCTTCCGAGGCCCTAAAGAAGTGATGGGTCAGCTGAGCTAGGGGAGAGCTGAATGGCAGCTCTCCCCCATGCGCCTGAGTCTCTCATCTTTCTCTCTATCTCTATTTCTGTCTCTGTATTTCCCTCTTTCTTCTCCTACACCTTGTGACTTGCCTTACAGTTTATGATGCAATTATCTATGTGTACACTCAGTAGTGAGTTCTAGTGTGACATTATAGTTCCTCATTCCCCATCAACCCCCCCAGTTTGTTACAACTACAATGATCGTTATGGTGTACAGATGTGAAAGATCCTGGGAAGGACCTGGTCCTAGCCTACTTTGTTATCTAAGCCTCTTGTGCGGCTGCGCACTGTCACAGCTGTGCCTCTGGTCTGCCCCTTGTCCAATTCATCTGGTTGCAGAGGCTGTGGGCTCATAGCCACACCCACCAGCACGGAGGGGAGGAGCCCAAATCCCTGCTCCAATTCCAGCCAGAGTGGCTTACCCCCCCCCCACATGACTGCTTTACCCTAGGAGCTATGTTGGTCCCGGCCAGGGACTAGCCAATCCCTCAGAGACTCCATGGGCTGCTCCACATGAGCTGGGCAGCGCAGCTGTGCATCTGGTCTGTCCCTTGTCCAGTTCATCTCTATTGTTACTGTTTTTGGCAAATCAAATACACAGGGGCCGGAGTGATAGCCAGCGGGTAGGGCGGTTGCCTTGCACGTGGCTGGCCTATGCCGGCCCGGTTCGATCCCCGGCATCCCATATGGTCCCCCGAGCACCGTCAAGAGTAATTCCTGAGTGCAGAGCCAGGAGAAACCCCTGAGCATTTCCGGGTGTAACCCAAAAAAACAAAAAAAAAATACACCACGGGTAGCTTACCAGGCTCTGCCATGGCTCTGGGTTCATCCCAGGGGGTCCAGTCTTTTCCTATGTCAGAACATTCACCATCCAGGGCCCACAGGGCAGAGCCCTGGGGTTGCAGACAAGCCGATCTCCTGACTGCCACTGCCAATGCAGCTGGGCACTGCAGCCAGACCTGCAACAACTCAAGGTGTTTTTGAGTTAATCATTCTGCATTTTGGGATTAGATGATGAGATGTAGAATCACTGGGCCAAGGGGCGGAGCGATAGCCCAGCGGTAGGGCGTTTGCCTTGCATGTGGCGGCCTGTGCCGGCCCAGGTTCAATCCTCGGCATGCCATATGGTCCCCGAGCACCGCCAGGAGTAATTCCCGAGTGCAGAGCCAGGAGAAACTCCTGAGCATTGCCGGGTATGACCCAAAGAGAGAAAAAAAAAAAAAAAAAAAGAATCACTGGGCCACATGGAAGTTCTATTCTTATCTTTTTGGTTTATTTCTGTTTGTTTTGGGGTCATACCTGATGATGCTCAGGGGTTACTCAGCTCAGGTTCTGAACGCAGGAATTACTCCTGGTGGGGTACAGGGGACCATATGAGATGCCTCGGGATTGAACCCTGGTCAGCTGCATGTAAGACAAGCGTCCCACCCACTGTGCTATTGCTCTGGCCCCTCTGTTCTTATCGTTAGAGTTTGGGCTCACTTCATATGCTCAGGGAGATCACTCTCAGCAGTGGTTGGGGGACCACAGACAGTGCTGGGGATTCCACTGGGGTCGACTACATACAAGACAAGGGTTTACCCCTGCACTACCTCTCTGGCCCTATCCTTACTTTCTTAAAGAATGCTCCATACTGTTCTCCATAGAAGCTGGACCAGATCACATTCCCGCCAATATTAAATGGGGCCACTTCTTTACCATAGCCATGTTGACACTGGTTGTTTCCAAGTTTTGATATGCACCATTCTCGCTGGTGTGAGATGCTATCACATTCTGGCTTTAATTGCATTTCCCTAGGAATAAGTCACCATGAGCACTTTTTCACCTACCTACAGATTGTCTGTGACCTACTTAAAGTCATCTGTAATACTTTACAGTAGTTCCATACGTATGATTAAAGTGCGTGGTGTATGCAAATATATGCTTGCAAGTGTTGGTGTGTATATGTGTACATACAGACATCTACATACACAGCACTCACATTTAGAGATGGTGTTTGCATATATGTACCACATGTCCTAATATGTCTAAGTGCAAAACAGCATCCCCAGACCTCTTTCCACAGTGAAAATGTCGTCCCTCCAGGAGATAGATTGGTTCTCACTGGTCCTCATCCGCTCCTTTCATAAATGACCCACTTCCTCCTCCCTGTGCTTGGATTACCTGGAGGAAACCAGTTCTGCTACCCAGGCCCACACCAGAAGTCACAGCTTTACAACCTTCTCTCTCACTGGCTATTCCTTTTGGGAGCTCTGCTTCCTCTGTCCAGACCTCAGTGTTTATATCTGAGCTCCAAGAGCACCAATCTGGGCCAGATAAACAGCACAGAGGGTAAAGCATTTGCCTTGCATGTGGGCCATCCCGTTTGAATCCCAGTACCACATATGGTACCCAGGCACTGCCAGGCATGACCCCTGAGCACCAGCAATGGAACCCTAAACCCCCTCTCAAAGCAAACATACAGAAAGAGGGGCACAGGCCCTAGATTGAGCTCACCGTTGGATTCTTCTGTCCTCAGAGCCCAAAGTGCATGTCCAGGTATCAGCTGAAGACAGAGCAGTGATGGACAGGGTGTGGCCACGTGTGGCCAGAGGGGGAAGACCACAGGACAGGGGCAGCGCCACCTGTCACATTGCTACACAGACTTGATTCTTCCAAGCCTGAAGCAAGCAGTATGTGGAATCCGTGTGCCATAAAGAAAAGATGACTGCATTTTATAACAAAGAAACAATGATATCTTTGTATGGGAAATAATTCACCACAAAAAAAAGAAAAAAAATTAAAAATGGGGAAAAATATTTGCAATTCACATCACAAAGAGTTAATTGTCTCAATATACAAAGAACTGTTACACATAGCAAGAAAAGGTCACTATTCAATGAGGCGAAGAGGACGAGGACACAAAGAGGCCTTCACAGGGGAGATGGGATGACTTAACTGTCGGAGAAGATGCTCAACTGGGTCATAACAAAAGAAATGCCAGCACAGGCCACACACATGCTGGGCTCACCGTTCAAACAGGCACCTATTTCAAGACCAGTAATGCCTAGGGTAGGCCCAGTGACCAGAATGAAGGAGCCGTGAACCTCTAATAATCCGGTGGGCATGAAACTCTCCAGTGCTCAGAGGGAGGGATGTGGCGAGGTGCTAGACACTGAGACCACTGACCTCAAGGCCCCTGACCCAGAGGCCCCTTAGTCTGTAGTCCCTAACCCCGAGGCCCCTAGCTCTGAGGCCCCTAACCTTGAGTTCTCTAACCCTAAGGCCCTGACCTTGAGGCCTCTATCTGAGGCCTCTAAACCTGAGATCTCTAATCTAAAGTTCTCTGAGCATTGCACTTAGACAGCTGTTCCTTGCAGTGAACTCTGTTGAAGGGAAAAGGGAGGGGGCTGAGGGAAGGGCCTGTGATCACAGGACAGGGGACTCCTGCACTCAAGCGCTTGGCCCAGCACCAGGTACCCGCCACATCATGCCCTGCAGTGGCTGTCGGTCATAGGCTGTGCTGCTCAATGCCTCCCACACTGCCCAGGAGCCTGTGTCTGAGGCTAACCTGCCTGTGCCCCTGGGCTTCCCTGCCTCCTGGGGCCGTGGCTGTGGATGGAGATATTTACTGAGGGAGACTGTTTTAGGGTGTGGGCCATCGCCAACCCCACCCTCTGCTCTCGCTTCTCTCTCCTGAAAACTGGGGCTGAGAGGTCTTGGTCAGGCAGTGTGGGGTACAGGGAGCAGGAGGCACCCAGGAACTGTCTGCAGCTGTGGTTCAGGAAGGGGGTGACTGTGTGTCTGAAAGTGTGGCTGGGGGGTTTAGGGAGTGAGTGGGGTGTTTGGCAAAGTCTGACAAAGTCTGGCAAGATGTGGTGTGAGGCACAGCCGTGTAGAGCCAGTCTGTGGGAGGTGGGAGCAGCGACTGGTGCCTGAAGCATGCTCAGACCGAAAGCAGAGATTTCTATCAGGTGGATGGGTACCAGGTCACCAGGAGTGAGGCATATTCAGTGTTTCAGTTCACAAAATACCGGGCCTGCCTTGCTGTGGATTTTACCACCAGTGACTCATCTGGTGTGAATCCAACTTGGCCAGAGATCTCTTACTCCTCACGAGCAGACACCCCACCTGACTGATGGGCTCATAGGCCCCAGAGCACAAACCAATACAGTCAGTTGCCAGCACCCTGGTTGCTGTCAGGCGCAGTGGGGGTCTGGACACAGTGGGGGTCTGACACCCCCCCACCCCCAGGCAACTCTCTCCCTCCACGTGGCGCTGTGCTGACTTTACATTCACAAGCCACGGGTGCTTCTTGGAAAGTTTGGAGGAGCAGAAGTTTCTCACCTTTGGTGTCTTGTGGCCTTGGGCCACCTGCTGCATACCAGGTAAAGTGGACAAACTAGTGGCTAAGGGCAGCCTGTGCTCTGTGAGAAAAGGCCGGGCGCATGTGCCTCAGCCCTGTCCAGGGAGCAGGACCACGCAAGGGTGCAGGAGACCCAGCGGGTGCAGGGAGGTGAAATCGAGTAGGTCTAATGCATTAGAGAGAGCAAAAGCATCACAAGCATGAGAGGCTGGCACCGAAAACCCTCATCTGCACATGTCAGAAGGCAACTGTTGGTTCCGTCTGAAGAACAAAGATGAGTCCCAGAACGCCAGACAGCACCCAGTCTGCTCGGTAGGGCAACACCATGTATCAAGGGTACATCATTAAAGACTGTGGGACACACCCACACCCACCCTAAAAAACTAGCCATTAGGCAGCAGACACCTGTACCACGATAGACGGCGCCAGACACTGGGAAAGTGCCAGCCCAGACTGCGGCGTCGCCAGCGGCCGCCATCGCCGTGACTTGCTGCCTCGTTCTTTGAAGGGCTGTGCAAACAAAATCTCAGACAAAGGTCAAGGGAGTCCCCACCTGCCAATTACCTGGAACTAGTCGGGAGGCTGTTCAACCTGGGGAAAGAGCAGGATGGAAGGAGCAGGAGGGGAGCGGCCAGATGCGCCCAGACACAGCAGCAGGAGGGAGGAGAATGGAGGAAAACAACGCAGCCGGAGGCAGAGCACCAGAGCCTGGGGCTGGCGACTGAACCAGGCTGTTTCTTGTCCCGGTTAGAGGGAGAACTGACGCCTCGAGACAGCTCTGCTTTCTTCCTTAGAGGCGTCAGAAAAATGAATAACAAAAGTAGATCAGGACCACAATACATCCTTCCAAAAACAGAAAAGGAAAGAAGAAAGAATCAAAAAGCTCATCAGAGGGGGCCGGAGGCGATAGCCCAGCGGGTCAGGTGTTTGTCTTGCACAGCCATCCCGGGTTCGATCCCGGCATCCCATATGGTCCCCCGAGCACCGCCAGGAGTAATTCCTGAGTGCAGAGCCAGGAGTAATCCCTGAGCATCGCTGGGTGTGACCCAAAAAGCAAAAAAATAAAAAAAGCTCATCAGAATTTATGAGATGGTGGGAAGAGAGAACGCCGCAAAGGAAAAGGCACAGAGGGCGACACGGACGTCACCCCCAGACCAGGAGTCTCACAGTGAAAGGAGAGGAAGCGTTGGGGGCTGGAAGACACGCTTCAGATTTTGTTTTATAACAATTGATTTTAGTTTCGTGCTGCTTTCCAGGCTTCAGAAATTTACACAACAGTGACAATTTTTTTTTTTTTTTTTTTTTTTTGCTTTTTTGGGTCACACCCGGCAATGCTCAGGGGTTACTCCTGGCTCTGCACTCAGGAATTACTCCTGGCGGTGCTCGGGGACCATATAGGATGCCGGGATCGAACCCTGGCCGGCATGAGCCGGCCGCGTGCAAGGCAAACGCCCTACCTGCTGGGCTATCGCCCGGCCCCAGTGACAATTTTTGAAAAAAAAATTTTTTTTTTTGCTTTTTTGGGTCACACCCGCGATGCTCAGGGGTTACTCCTGGCTCTGCACTCAGGAATCACTCCTGGCGGTGCTCGGGGACCATATGGGATGCCGGGAATCGAACCCAGGCCGGCATGGGCCGGCCACATGCAAGGCAAACGCCCTACCTGCTGGGCTATCGCTCCGGCCCCAATTTTTGAAACTTTAATTGAGGAAATTAAATAGAAAGATAAATCGCAGGGCAAAGTTTCTTCAGTATGGATTAAAAAGAAGAAGAGTAGGAGCAAGAAAAGAATAAAGTGCAGCCCCAAGCCTGTGCCTGAGCCCGCAGGAGGAGCCGGCTGCCCCTTCCCACGGCTCCGCCCCAGACGCAGCAGGTCTTCTGCGCCCCAAGTGGGCCAGGGCTCCTCCAGCCGCTCCCTGGCACGGGACAAGGGGAGGCAGAGACACCGCAGGGTGCACGTGACCTCCCGATCCAGGTGCTGTGGAACAGGGTATCCAGTCCCGGCCTGTCCTCATACTGGGGCTCCCCACCCCATTGCCCATTCCTGGAGGCTCCAGGAAATGTGGGAGAAATGTCAGGGCTCACGGTGGGTCCTCATCTTTCCCCCAGGGTCCTGTATCAGGGTGACAGCAACCCTCCCTGGGGCAGAGATGGGTCCCAGGGAGGAGCAGGTAGGTGGGCCTTGGGGTGGGGGGGTTGGAGGGAAGGGAGTCTTGAAGGAAGGTGGGTCTGGGGGAGCAGGTGGCCGTGGGAGGTAGGTGAGTCTGGAGGGAAGATGGGCCTCGGGGAAAGTGGTTCTGGGGGGTGGGGGGTGGGGGCCTGGGGCCTGCGGGGCTCAGTCTTGCACGCTGTGGCTACACTCCCCTCACTCCTTCCCCAGGAAGCCGGGCTGAGCCCTCAGTATGGGGTTCCCAGGCCTGTGTCCTCCCTTCTCTCAGCACCCCTCTGCAGGTACCAGGAAGTCTGCTGCGGTTCCCCAACCGTGTTCAAAGTGCACCCGGCACACACCCAGGGCCAGGGCAGAGGCAAACCAGGCCCCAGCGGGATCCCAGGAGAAGGGGAGTCACGGTCCTGGGCGTGCATGACACTTGGACCCCAGACGAAAGCTGGCCCCTCATCCCAGCCCCCGTTATTGATGGGAGAGAAACTGGTGATGGGATCTAATGAGCGTCTCCGGGGACCAACCAAGCTGGCCTGCAGAGATATTTTTGAAGTGATTGCAAAGCTGTCCTCATAAATACTTGAACCCTTCTTTATTTAAAGAATAAGTGACTTTATTTAAGGAAAAGTGATTTCATATTTTCAGCTGATGAGGGGAAAAGTCAACCTCTGGGTCCAGCGTACTTCAATATGCAACTGAGACCCAGAACTCACCTAGAAATAGGGGATTTTTTTTTTTTTTTGCTTTTTTGGGTCACACCCGCAATACTCAGGGGTTACTCCTGGCTCTTTGCTCAGGAATTACTCCTGGCGGTGCTCGGGGGACCATATGGGATGCCAGGGATCGAACCCAGGCCGCCATAGACCAGCCACGTGTAAGGCAACGCCCTACCCGCTGGGCTATCGCCTCCAGCCCCGGGATTTTTATTTTGATCACATGTATACCATGTGTGCCATGTGGGGAGCTGAGGAAGCGGGAAGATGAGGCGAGATCAGCTGACCTTCAACTCGCCCCTGCGCCCCACTCTCCCCTCCTTTCCTCCCTCTCTCTCCCTCCTCATCTATATGTATGCACACATATCATAATCTTTTAGTTAAAGTGTGTGTGTTGTGGGCCACAAATGAAGGACTTTTCTATTTCCTTTGGGGTATACCCAGCGATGCTCAGGGGTTACACCTGGCTCTGTTCTCAGGAATTACTCCTGGCGGTGCTCGGAGAACCGTATGGGATGCCGGGATCGAACCTAGGTTGGCTGCTTGCAAGGCAAATGCCCTACCCGCTGTGCTATCGCTCCAGTTCCAAGATGAAGGACATTTGTGGGACCTTCCACCCTCTTGGGTATCATCACTCTGGATCTCACTAATGCTTCCTGCTGTGTGTCTGAAAGACAGTGGGTGAGAGGCTAGTCTCACAGATGCAGCGGCTTCTGGGTTGAAACACCAGGCGGTGGGCTCCCCCTCCCTCATGCACATTCTCACACTCACACACGCACACACGTGCACATGCATGCAGTACACATTAGTGCACAAAGAAACACAGAGATGTAGGCTCATGCACACACATGCGCTCACAGAGACAGGCATTTTATTCAGCCCAGCGTAGTGGTTCTCCCCTGCGTGACAACAATGTTTGGTGGACGGCTCAGCTTGGAGGCAGCAGTGCCAGCAAGGGCCCAATCAGGCTGTGCCCTGGGAGGAGGGTCACACGTGACACTGCCGCCTGACCTCCCAGCACTGACAGAGCCTGAGGCTGGGCTGGGAGAAAGGTGGGAACAGTCCCCACCCCCGAGTCTGATGGCGGACACTGGAATGACATGCAGTGGTGACTCTGAACAACTGTGTGTCCTGTCCACTTGTCATGAGACCTCAGAGTTGACTCCTCACTGGAAGCAAGGCTGGAGAACCGTGGCTGGAGAGAACCGTGGCTCGAGAGAGAACCGTGACAGAGCTGCGAGGTGCCATTGCAGCAGCATGGAGGACGCAGTGACTGCAAGTGGGCTGAAGCAGAATGTCAACGTGACGGCTCCAGTGCGGGCCCCTGCACTGAGTCTCTGGACCTATGGGGAGCAAGAGATCAAGAGACTCTGAGGGCTACAAGCAGCGACTGGAGGCTGGAGGATGAGGGAGGGGAGATTTGACTGGAGGCAGGAGGATGAGGGAGGGGAGCTTTGGCACCCAGTAAGGGAAGAACGTGCTGGAGACAGCAGTCAGGGTGACCCAGAGTGGGAAGGGGGCAAGGAGAGCCAGGCCAGGAAGGTGGAAAGCTTTGGGAAATGCAGCAGCAGCAGCAGTCCCGCAGGGGGCGCCCTGGTGCGTCTCTGAAGGTGCTGGCTGCCATGAATTGGGGTCGCTCCGCTCCGTGTGTGTGTGTGTGTGTGTGTGTGTGTGTGTGTGTGTGTGTGTGTGTATGTGGCTTTCCTGCCCTCCTTTCCGGCCGCTCTCTGTGTGCACAGACTTTCCTGCCCTCCTTCCCCTCCCAGCCGCTTCCAGACCCGCCACTGCTCACAGACTTTATTTCATGCGGGATTACAGGCATGACTCCAACTGTCTGAAACACGTACTAGGCACCAGGTGGGCTCTGAGGGAGTGCAAACGTGAGAATTCTGTGGGGCACAAAGTGACTCATCATCACGGCTTTCTGACAACGGCTTCCTCCCTGGCTTTTTGCGTCTTTTTTCTGTTTGTACACCAAGTTCCGAACCCTTTTTTTATCTGCTTTTTGGGTCACACCCTGCGATGGTCAGGGGTTACTCCTGGCTCTGCACTCAGGAATTACTCCTGGCGGTGCTCAGGGAACCATATGGGATTCCAGGAATCAAACCCGGGTCGGCTGCGTGCAAAGCAAAAACTCTACCTCGCTGCGCTATCGCTCCGTCCCCTCCCAAACCCATTTGTTACAGGACAAGAACACATTGCAGGGCCCATCGCCTCTGGGGGTCCCGGAAGCAGCCGGATGAAACCCGCCCACCACACTAGCCACCATTTTCGCTGTCCGGACGCTGGAAAACTGCCTCACGACCAGATTAACAGAGCAAAACCAGTTTGAGCCCAGGTCGCGCGGCCGCAAGCAGTCCACTAAAATAGTGAAACAGTAATGTCTTTTAATGCACTACATTCCAAGAAGAGCAGGAAAGTTTGGTGGGAAGGAGATATAAAGAGGAAAGAAATGACAAACAGAACCCGCCAAGTGGTTGAGGTGAGGGAGGGGGGAGGGAGGTGGGGACATTGGTGATGGGAGATGGGTTTGGGTGGAGGGATGCGTGTTGGAACACTGTAGAACCAAAACTCTACATGAGTATCTTTCAATTGTATGTCTATAATGGTGTAATAATATTGGGGGAAATAATAAAATTAAATTTAATAAAAGAACACATTGCAATTCTTATGTAAGTAACAGAACATTTTATATTTTTTTGGGGGTCACACCCAGCGATGCTCAGGGTTACTCCTGGCTCTGCGCTCAGGAATCACTCCTGGAACTGCGTGGGGACCATATGGGATGCCAGGGATCAAACTCGGAGTCGGCTGCATGCAAGGCAAACGCCCTACCCGCTGGACTATGGCTCGGCCCAGTAACAGAACATTTAAAATCAGGCGAAAGGGGCTGAAGCCATAGTCCAGGAGTAGGGCGTTTGCCTTGCATGTGGCTGACCCGGGTTCAAGCCTCAGCATCCCATTTGGAGCACTGCCAGGAGGAGTAATTCCTGAATGCAGAGCCAGGACTACCGCTGAGCATTGCAGGGTGTGACCCAAAAAGCAGAATGAATGAATGAATGAATGAATGAATGAATGAATGAATGAATGAGTGAGTGAGTGAATGAATGAACGAACAAACGAATGAACAAATGAATGAATCTGGGAAAAGAAATAAAAAAAGTAAGTGACCTTGCAATGTTCACAGGATCTTCCCTGCCTCAGAAAACAAAGCACTGGTTCCCCCTTTGCCTCTGGCAGAGACTCCAGGTCCTGTGGCTAGGGAGGATGTTTATAAACCAGCCAGAGTCAGGACTCATTGTTCAAACCACGTAGTGAACTAAACTGCCTTGGTGTTCCCAGAGGCTGAGTGCAGCCCACGGCAGGAGAGGGGCCCTGAGGGGCCTCCTCTGCAGCTGCCTAAGTGCAAAGGTGGAGTCTGGGCCCATTGTGATGCGGGCAACAGTCAGCCTGGCCCAGCCTCTGCATCACGGTTTGTGGGGGCACAGAGAGCCAGAGCAGGCGAGGGTGGACGTGCATGCAGCTGGGGCACCCGGGAGTGCCTGCATGCTTGGCAAACTGTTTCTAGATGTTGATTTGAAAAGCAAACCCAAAACACAGGCTTTCACTTTGAGTTGCCCCTCTGGGGTGTGATTCTAATTGTAGCTATAGTAGTGTGTCTCTAAAAGACAATCCCCGAGGGAGGGAGAATGTCTGTCTGGCACAGGGCCAGGTTCCTAGGCTCTACAGGGGGCCTGGGGGCTCCTCTGCTCCCTGGCTTTAAAGGAATGTGGGGGCCAGGGCTGGCTAAGCCAGTGGGGAGGGACCCAGGAAAGCGCCTCTCAGGGCAACCCAGGCCCCTCCTCCCTCTATCCCTCCCTCCCTGCTTCCTCTCCTCTCCCTGACACTCAGGGCTCCCTCCTCTTCCCTCCTTCCACACTTCCCGGCACACGGTGTCTGCTCTGCACGGCCCCCCACACCCCCCACCATTCTCACTTGTCACCTGGGACCTCTGCTCCGGGTCTTTCTAAAGACCTTTGCTCCTCTAGGAACAAAGGGAGGGCTGCCATCTCCTCCCCAAGACCTGCCTCAGGAAGGCCCATCACTGAGCTTCCTCATCAACAAATGCAATGATCAATCCCTGAAGCAGAAACACAGAAACACACGAAACAAGGCAAAGATTCTCAGAGGTTCCCGAAATAGTGTGCTTAGATAAGTGGACCTAGGACACACCAACACGGAGCACACCCTCACACCCACACCTGCACCCACATACCCACAAATCCTCACCCTTACACACCCACCCCCGCACACCCATGTACCCACACACCACACCCACATCTACAACCTCACACCCACGCATCGTCACCCTCACACCCACATACCCACAGCTACACCCACACTCACACGCTCACACCCACACCCACAACCTTACACCTACGCACCCACACCTACACTACACCCTCACACCTACACACCCCACATGCACACAGCTACCCGATACACTCACATACCCACACTCTTCCTTCCACCCAGACTCCCAGTCAGGGTTACCAGGTTGCTGCGCTGCCTTCCTGGAGTTCCCATGTGCCCGCGAGCTTGTGTTTCTCAGCAAACTGCTCTGTGTCCTGGCACTTCCACACCAGCCCCTTATCTCCGCTCCAGCTCATTCTTACCCAGTTGCCCCTTTAATGTGTCCATTTCTGTCCTTTTAACTATTTAAGTGGACATGCCTTTAATGTGTCCATTTCTGTCCTTTCAATTATGTGGACATAGCTCCTTTTGTCCTTGCCTCTTATTCTGGACAGTTGCAGGCTGTCCCACCTGAACTGGGCTTGGGGGTCTCAGTCCAGTGGAGATGGGTGTGTCTTCAGGAGCAGAACCCTCGGCCTTCTGCTATGGCCCAATTAAAAATTCCCTGGTACCCGCCTTCTCCAGTTGCAAGTCAGGGGATGAGTCAGTCGCTGTAAACTGTGTATTTATGTGTGTATTTATGTATTTATGTATGTATATGTATGTTTTGCTTTTTTGAGTCACACCCGGCAATGCTCAGGGGTTTCTCCTGGCTCTGCGCTCAGGAATTACTCCTGGCAGTGCTCGGGGGACCATATGGGATGTCGGGGATCGAACCCGGGTCGGCCGCCTGCAAGGTAAACACCGTCCCTGCCGCACTATCTCTCCGGCCTTGTATTTATTTTATTTAAGCCACGACAAGACTCCATGAGGTTAGGGGTTGTCACCTTCATTTAGATGAAAAAATGAGGGGCTGGAGCGGTGGCAGGGAGGGTGTTTGCCTTGCATGTGGCCGACCTGAGTTCAATCCCGGCATCCCATATGGTCCCCCAAGTACTGCCAGGAGTAATTCCTGAGTGCAGAGCCAGGAATAACCCTGAGCATTGCTGGGTGTGACCCAAAAAGAAAGAAAAGAAAACATGAAAGTTCAGAGAGTTTGACACACACAAGTCTGTCAAGGATTGAACTGGCTCTGCACCTTCGGGATGAAGCTTCCACTTGAGTGTCTCTGTGACTCCCGATCAGTCAGCATCTGGGGCAGAGACAGGGGGGTCAACCACGCTCATGACTGCTACATCGCTGGGCATGCCAAAGCCGGACCTCACAGACACCTGTATGTCTCCTGCTATCCACACATGTGCATGGCAACAGCCACAAACATGTACAGATGAACACACGTGCATACCACGGTTGTTCTCACAGTGGGCATACACACACACATGCACAAACACACATGCACACAAACACCAGCGTCAAAGGGGAGTGCGCCAGAGTGACATGGCCTCACGGTACCCCAGGCGAGAGCCTGGGCCTCTCCAGCACAAGGCGTGTGAACCTGGCAGAGATGCGCCTGACCTCAGAACATTTCGTTCCAACTCATGACATGTGGGCCCCAGATAGCCGAGGAAACTGAGGCCCAGGGCTGTCGCTTAGCTTCTTGGGCTTGTGGCTGTGGGAGCAGAAGTGGGCAGGGGCCTGTCGCCCTGTGCCCTTGAGGTCTGCCCGCTGTTGTTAGGGCCACACCATGCCCTTAGCGCTCTGGCCCGTCTCTGCACCTTCGGCTCCTCTTGTGGCACCCTCAGCACTTGGTGTTTCTGCGCAGCCAACACCTCGTGAGCTGCTGGGCCAGCTGTGTCAAGGCTGAGGAGTGTCCTCCAACCCAGCCAGGAGTGTCCCGGCCCAAGCAGTGCAACGCTGCAAGGACCCAGCTGGTCCTTCTGGGCCCGGCATGGTGCCAGCCAACAGTTCCTGGAGGCAGGTGTCACTTTTCCTCCTGAGCACTTGCCTGCAGAAAAGCCTCTCCCTGCTCTTACACCGGAAGCTGGTCATTTTGGTGACAGAAACTGACCCTGTGGCTGTCCCTAACGAGGGTCAGGTGCCCTTTGGAACCTCCCAGACAGCTAGTCCTGTGTCTGTGACCCGGGCGGACACACCTTCCCCAGATCTTTTGCTCACTCGTGTGCCTGTGTGACCGTCAGAGTCTCAATCCTGAGGCAGGTGTGTCCAGGTCAGTTCCACAGCCAGGGAGGGGAAGGGAACTTCGAATGTGACAAGCTGTATTCCCTGCGATTTAAACATCGATGGCAAGTCCCTGCATGTGACAGTCGAAGACCGACCAGGTACTCTGGATTGTGTCATGTGATGAAGGAGGTGACGAATCATACTTGCTTTATGATTAAGCACCAGGTGCTAACTTATGCTTGATTTGAAATCTGCTTCCAGCATCTGAGAGCAGCTAATAGCTGTCCTGTCAGCTCAGCCAATGTCTTTCTTCAAGGGCACAGAAACTATTAATACTTAGTCACACTGGCTCTGGGCACAGAAACTATTAATACTTAGTCACACTGGCTCTGAGCATTAATACTAAGTATGGCTCTGAGTATTAAGTCTGGCTTAATACTCAGAGTAATAATACTTATACTCTGAGTAATAAGTATGGCTCTGAGTATTAATATGCTGGTTCTGAGAATTTTTGCTGATGCTTTGGCTCCCAGCACAAGCAAGCACAATCTGGGAGTACGGTGGAACCATGGTGGAGGCTAACGATTCTCGTGGACTAATTTCTTTCTTTCAAGCTCAAGCTTTTGTGTTCATTTCTCTCGCTCTTCTGTCTAGAAAGCTGTGCCTCTTGGCATCACAAAGACATCACGGAGGAATTCCAGGTGCCCGTGAAGCGGGCACAAGCGCCCTATCATCATTGCAACAGGCACTTCAGTTTGCTTTTTTTTATTTTGGGTCACACCCGGCAATGCTCAGGTGTTACTCCTGGCTCTTTGCTCAGGAATTACTCCTGGCGGTGCTTGGGGAACCATATGGGATGCCAGGGATCGAACCCAGGTTGGCTGCGTGCAAGGCAAATGCCCTATCTGCTGTGCTATTGCTCTGGCCCCCAACAAGTACTTTTTTTTTTTTTTTTTTTTTGCTTTTTTGGGTCACACCCGGCGGCGCTCAGGGGTTACTCCTGGCTCTGCACTCAGGAATTACTCCTGGCGGTGCTCGGGGACCATATGGGATGCTGAGGATCGAACCTGGGCAGGCATGGGCCAGCTGCGTGCAAGGCAAACGCCCTACCCGCTGAGCTATCGCTCCGGCCCCCCAGTACAAGAAGTACTTCTTAAGGAAACATCTCACTGCAGCGTGGACCACTGGTGACAGCCTTTCTTGGCCGCCCTGTGCACTGCAGCTCAGCCCTGAGTGCGGCTTGTTCCCAAATGCAGCCACACTGGCTCAAACGAGCCCTTTCCTGCAGTGACAGAGCCAGGATGGAGAGTTGGTCCCGTTTGAGCCCTGCACCCACGCTCTGAAACACACAGGGAGCAGAGAACGGTTCTCAGAACCAGCTCCAGGGTAGGGGCCTGTTCAGAGCAGCTGTGATTAGAGGGTCCAGGAGCAGCCACTGTGAACAGACCTGCCGAGCCTTCAACCCCCATAGGCGGGAACCGCTTGTTTGCTGTGTTCACAGGGCAGCAGGCTCAGCGCCCCCTCCCCAGTCTGTGACCTTATCAGCATTTTCTCCAGAGCGTAGCCAGAGCAGCTCCTTGGTCCCAACCTTTGACCAGTTGAAAGCTTCAGTGCCTCCAGGAGGGCCCTGAGGCTGGGTAGGCTAGACCAGCCAGGGCTCAAAGCTGCGTGGGCAGGGATCTTGTCTCCAGCTCTGGGGGCCCTGGTGAGGCCTCTTGTGCCTGCACGGAAGGGGACCTTGGGCACCTGTGGGCTCCATCAGGGTGCACTTCCCCAGGTGCCTGTCACTCTTCCGCCACTGCACCTGCCCAGAAGCCTGACCCCCGACCCTCCCACCCCGACAATCCGCCATTCCCAAAGGTCTTGGGTGAGGGATGGTTGCTAAGTCCAGAGCCATGGGCAGCTGGACACAACCATGACCTGGGACAAGGCACTTGCCCAGGCCCCTCAGCCCTCACTTACCCACTCACAGAAACCTCAAGGAGCTCCAACTCATCCCTGCATGTTTCTGTGGGCAGCTGGGATTTTTCATCCTAGGTTTAAATAAGTTTATTTCTCTTTAATCATGATGGGAAAGGCCAAATGCTTTCCCGCTGAAGGCAGATGAGACAGTTCCTAATTTGAATAAATATTTCATAGTACTGTCAGAGAAACACATCTCCATGACTCTATTGAGTCAGTTTGTCATTCCAGAGAGAGCAGTGAAATACCTGTGTGTCAGAGGCAACGCATTTCATGACTGGTGAATGAGTTTGCCATTTCAGAGACAGCAGTGAGATATCTGTCTGCACATTTCATGCTTTGGAAAATCCATAGTACAGGTTTAGTGAGAATACAATCTGGGCTTAGGGGCGGGAGCGATAGCCCAGCGGTAGGGCGTTTGCCTTCACACGGCTGGCCTATGCCGGCTCTGGTTCGATCCCGGCATCCCATATGGTCCCCTGAGCACCGCCAGGAGTAATTCCTGAGTGCAGAGCCAGGAGTAACTCCTGAGCATTGCCAGTGTGACCCAAAAAGCAAAAAAAAAAAAAAAAATACAAGCTGGGTTTAAAGAGTCAGCATCAGGCGCGAGCTATTGCACAGCGGGTAGGGCATTTGCCTTGCACACAGCTGATCCAGGTTCGATCCCGGCATCCCATATGGTACCCCAAGCACCACCAGGAGTAATTCCTGAGTGCAGAACCAGGAGTAACCCCTGAGCATTACTGGGTGTGACCCCCAAAGCAAAAATAAAATAAAAATAAAGGGCCAGCATCAGAGCCAGACCACCTAGGGGGTGATCTAGTTCTACTCTGGGGCCCTGAGGGCTGACCAGTGAGACTAGATCTATAGGACCTTAGCAGGTCCCATACTAGCTTTGTTCCTCTGTGGATAGGTGGTCCTGACATTCTGGCAGACCCTGGCCACGTTCCCGCCACAACTTTGTGGGCGCCACCCGTGGAGCAGAGCCAGAGCTAACCAGAGCCCACAGGTTAGCCGTGGATTGCTGCCTCTGGACGGCACTTCCATGGACACCAAGAAAGCAAGTGCATGGTCAGTGTCTGTGTCTGTTTCTTCAGCTGTGCCACAAGTTTTGTCCTAGGCTATGCCACGGAGGAAGCCTGAAGATGCATCTGCTCCTAACCCAGCATGGAGGTCCGCACCATGTGCACTGTGAGCTGGGGGCTGGGGACCCCTGTCTGCTGTTCCCTGACCTCCTCTGCTCTCACTTCCACAGGCACCAACTCCTGAGATTTCCCTCTCAAAATGTCCAAAGTGTGATTGTGTGTTTGAATCTCCCACTTGGGAGTCATCAGGCCAATCTCCTTATCTAAGGGGGTAGGGGTGGGGGTAGCTGCAGGGGCCACTGAGACAGGACATCTAGTCCAGCCTCCTCTGCAGAGTTCTTCTTGGGCCTTGGACAAACTAGCCCGTCTCCCCTTAGTCTCCAACTTCCTGCGTGCAAACTGAATAAGAATGAAGTTGGGCCAGAGCAATAAGCGCAGAGGGTAGGACATTTGCCTTGCGTGCAGCTGACCCAAGTTCAATCCCATATGGTTTTACAAGCTCTGCCAGGAGTAATTCCTGAGTGCAGAGCTAGGAGTAACCTCCTGGCCACCTCCTGGGAATTGCCGAGAGGCCCAAAAAAAGTGAGAGAGAGAGAGAAGAGAGAGAGAGAGAGAGAGAGAGAGAGAGAGAGAGAGAGAGACTTTCAAGGCTGATGAAGAAAGGGGGTAGGTAGAACCACCCACAGGGGTCCAGGACCCCTATCTGGGTCCGCAAGACTACTCACAATCCATTAAGTTTCCCAGCCTGTGCCCGGGGCCAACAACTGTTTCCCCAACAGATAAAGGAACAAGACCACAGGCTCCTGACGCTCTCCTTTTTATCAGTCTTCTCTCACTCCCTCACTCCACCTCACTGCAGGAACTCCTCTCCAGGGACCTCGCTCTCTCCCAGCAGGTTCTCCAGCAGGCTCCTCTCTTCAGGACTTCTCTCTTCGGGGCATCTCTTCTCAGGTCCTTCTATTTTCTCCTCTCTGTCTCTCTATGTTTTGCTATTTCTCTGTCTCTATGTCTCTTCTCTTTTCAGTCCCTTTCTGTCAGGCCGGGCCTCTGGGCCCTGGCCTTGGTCCCTGTTCCCTGTGGCCCCTAGTCCTGTAGCCCTGTGGCCTGTAACGCTGTGGCTCTTGTGCTAGCACACAGGCCCAGCCCCAGGAACAGCCTCTCTCTGCCTGATGTTGCCTTCCAGCCCAAGCACCCAGAGCTGCTCTTCCCCCTAGGATGCTCCCCTGAGGCTCTATTTATAGCCTCAGGCCAGGTTCAGAATCCTGGCTTTTTAACTGTCTTAACTGTCAAGTTCAGGGGGTTATCCTACAGATACAACTGACATTTTGGGGCCGGAGAGATAGTACATGTGCATTTGCCTTGCACATGGCCTACCCAGTTTCAATCCCTGGCATCCCATATGGTCCCCCAAGCACTTTCAGGAGTAATTCCTGAGTGCAGAGTGGGGTCAGAGACATAAGTCATCCCCAGGTCAGACAAGCACATCCCAAAGCGCAGGCACAGCAAAGCTCTGTGCATACATGAGGCTGCTTCAAAGGCACTCCCCCCTCCCTCCCTCCCTCTCTCCCTTCTCTTTCCTCTCCTCCCCTCCAGCCTCGCTCTCCCTCCTCCTTTTTTTTCTTTTTTGGGTCACACCCAGTAATGCTCAGGGGTTACTCCTGGCTCTGCACTCAGGAATTACTCCTGGCAGTGCTCGGGGACCATATGGGATGCCGGGGATCGAACCCGGGCCAGCATGGGCCGGCCGTGTGCAAGGCAAACACCCTACCCGCTGGACTATCGCTCCGGCCCCCACCCCTCCTTCTTTCTCTTCTTCCTCCATTTCCCTCTCCCTGCTCCCATCCCTCCACCCCTTATCCCCTGTCCTCCTCCCCACTGCTCTCCTTTCTCTTCCACTTCCTGCTCTGCCTTTCCCTCAATTACAGGAAAGAGCAGATTCCTTTCTCCTTTATAATAAAGAGAATTATTTTTAACCACTGGGTCCAGGGAGAGCTGATCTTCTGTTTCTGCTTCAGTTACTGTGGTCCAAAGAGTATTCCATGGAGCAGCAGAACCGTGGCTGCTCACCAAACATTCATCTGTTTCCTAATCTCCCAGTTCGGATCTTCTGGTAAGGCTACATGATAGGCACAGGCCAAGAGCCATTGGCCCAGAGATGAGCATCATTGCAGGCACAGAAGATGGAGCTCCACTGTGCAGTGTCTCTCCTGCGGTGGGAATGCCTGGGCTCATACGCTGAGAAGGACCAAAGGGCTGGGTCTCGGCCCAGAGATATCTGCAATATGCCCATCACGGCCTTTCCCTTTCTTTTTTGGGGGTGCTCCTGGTGGTGCTCTGGGGACTGTGTGGTCCTGACAGTCACACCGGGCTTCCTCCCTGCGCGAGCACACTTAGGCTGAGGGAGCTCGCTCTGGCCCATTTGTCACTCTGCTCCTCATAAAATAAATCATTAAATGTTTACACCAAGAGACACATGCCAGTGCCTGGGCTCGGACATGGTGAGGTCTGTGTTTTATCTGCAGGCCTTTCAGAGTGCGAGTCAATAGGGCCATTCAAAAGCAGTCACACTACTCTCCAGGTGAGAATGGAGTGTCGTTTCCTATGGACAAGTTTGTGTTTTTATTACACTGTACTGGCTTACAAATCCAGAATCTTTTGTGTTTTATTTAAAACCCTTTAAAACGGGATCCTTGGGGCCAGAGTGATAGCACAGCAGGTAGGGCGTTTGCCTTGCATGTGGCCGGCCCACGAAGCCCCAGGTTCGATCCCTGGCATCCCATATGGTCCCCCGAGCACCGCCAGGAGTAATTCCTGAGTGAAGAGCCAGGAGTAATCCCTGAGCATCCCGGTGTGACCCAAAAAAAGCAAAAAAAAAAAAAAATGGGATCCTTGAGGCCAGAGTATCTATAGTACAGCAGGTAGGGCAATAGCCTTGCATGCGACTGACCCAGGTTCGATTCCGGCATCCCATAAGGTCCCCTGAGCACTGCCAGGAGTAACTTCTGAGTGCAGAGCCAGGAGTAGTCCCTGAGCATCGCCAGATGTGACCCAAAAAAAAGCAGATAGATGGATGGATGGATGGATGGATGGATGGATGGATGGATGGATGGATGGATGGATGATGGAGATAAAATAGGATCATTTTTGTATATATCATTTGCTGTTTGCTTTGTAGTTCAAATTTTTGTTTGTTTTTGGTGATGACTGTACTGAGAACTTCGCCCCTGGCTCTATGTTCAGGAGATCATATTTGCTTCTGGGGATTTAACCTGGGTCAGCTGTGTTCAAGCATTTCTCCCACAGTGCTATTTCTCTGGGCCCTTGATTCAATATTAGGTCTGATATTTTGATTTTTGGCAGTTGTCCTATGACACTCATCCATTTTTTCGTAGTTTCTTTTTTGTTTGTTTTCTTTTTTGGGTCACACTCAGCAATGCTCAGGGGTTACTCCTAGATCTGCACTCAGGAATTATGCCTGGCGGTGCTCAGGGGACCATATGAGACGCCAGGGATCGAACCTGGGTTGGTCGCATGCAAGGCAAACACCCTACCCGCTGTGCTATCACTCCAGCCCCAGTTTCTTTATCCTTCTATCAGATAAATTTAATTCTTTTTTTTTTCTCTTTTGAGTCACACCTGGCAATGCTCAGGGGTTACTCCTGGCTCTGCACTCAGGAATTACTCCTGGCGGTGCTCAGGGGACCATATGGGATGCCAGGGATCAAACCTGGGTCAGCCGCATGCAAGGCAAACGCCTCCCGGATGAATTATCACTCCAGGCCAAAGAATTTCATTTTGTGCTTATTTCTTTTCTTTGTGTCTGCTTGTGCTCACTTGCCCAACTCAGCACACACTGAGAGTCCAGCCACCGATGTGGCTGAGATTCGGAGGTTGGTCACCTTCCACCCAGCGGACATGTAAATAGTTCTAGAATCTGCGGGAGGTCTGCTAGCAGCTCCCAGCCCGGGCTGCATATGTACTTTGGCTAGGAACCATCCAAACCACTTACACTCTGTAATTCTTCACACATGATCATTTGATACTCCAGTTTCTCTTCACAGCATATAAATCTTTCACCTTTTACTAAAGATCATGGTTCTGGGTCATCTCAGAACTAGAAAACTGCTCTGGAATTCTTTACACTTTGAGAGGAACAGAGCCTCTAAATGGCATAATAGCTATTTAAAGTTATGAAAACGTTACTTTGGTTTATTGTCAGTTCAGTCATACCTAAAATTATTTATAGAAAGTGAAGCTCCTAATCTTTCGCTAGCCTTGTGCTAGTGATGTTCATCAGATTCCTCAGAGATCAAACAGAAGGCTTCTTTCAAATAATCTCCCATAAACTTTAAAGGACTGGGCTCTGGGGCAGGAGCGATAGTGCAGTGGCAAGGGCACTCACCTTGCATGCAGCTGACCCGGCTTCAATCCCAGCACCCCATATGGTCCCCTGAGTACGGCCAGGGGTGACCCCTGAGGGCAGAGCCAGGAGTAAACCCCGAGGGTGCATGACCCCCCCCAAACAAAACTAAACAAACAGGTAAAAACCACACCCTTCGATCTCCAACCTCCCTCTGTGCCTACAGGGCTGTTCCTCTTATCCTCTGCTACTCAGCACAGCTCTTCTTTGCGTGTTAAATCAGCCTGACATCATTGTATTGTCCTGGCTGCTGGTCACTTTGTTCCAATCTAGCTCCCGGCTCTCCTGCAGTGCTGTGATGCAGCTTGCTGGAGAGGCACCACATGAAGCACTTCCGAAGCTGCTGGTGGGACAAAGCCATGATCAGACCACCCCAGGGCAGCCTCTCCCATTCTCCTTCCTCGCCCTCCTTCCCTGCAAATCTGCCTGCACGTTAACCGTGGTGTGAGCTCGAACAGAGTCCACCTCTCACAGTCTGCCCCTGTCTCTTCAGAGACAACGATTGCAGCGTATTTCTCAGGGCTTTAAGAGCATCAAGTCAGGGGCCGGAGCGATAGCCCAGCGGGTAGGGCGTTTGCCTTGCACGCAGCTGGCCCATGCCGGCCTGGGTTCGATCCCGGCATCCCATATGGTCCCCCTGAGCACCGCCAGGAGTAATTCCTGAGTGCAGAGCCAGGACTAACCCCTGAGCATCGCCAGGTGTGACCCACAAAGCAAAAAAAAAAAAAAAAAAAAAAGAGCATAAGCAAGTAAAATGAAAAGAAGTTTACAAATATTAATTATTATGAGTCTCTCTGCTCACCATCACCATATGCTGTTTGAACAGCATCCATAGCCACTTCTATATTTGTTGAATTGTTGCTTCTTATTTATTTTTGCATATCCTTATAGTTTTATAACATAAAGCTGAATTCAATTAAACCTGAAGGGGGAGGAGGTAGAGAAGGAAATTTATACTTCTAGTATTTCTTTTTCTCCATTTCCAAACACAAGGTAAAATACCAAGACTTCCGGGTTGACTGTGAAGAGAAGCACAGTTCGGAACTCACCAAACTTTCTACTGTCAAGTTCATATTAACATTGGGGATCAAAACACACACACACACACACACACACACACACACACACACACACACACACACACAGGGGGATCATTTGAGTTCCAGGCATGATTATTTATTGGTTTTCATGTTCTTTCATCCCCTATCTGTCTCAATCTTCCTGCAGACTCACATATTTACTTATATTCCTGCATCTGTTCCCAGAGTATTTGTTCAACAGAGAAGCAGTATCAATAAGCCCAACTGTACCAAGCTTATCAATCAGCAAAAGATTGACACATCTATTTGCTGATGTGACTTTTGAACATATTCCTTTTTTTTTTTTTTTTTGCTTTTTTGGGTCACACCTGGCAATGTTCAGGGGTTTCTCCTGGCTCTGCACTCAGGAATTACT
>JAJIBD010013540.1:0-42261 GCA_021461705.1 Cryptotis parvus | reverse complement strand
CTGTACTCACAGCACACGCCGCACATGCACACCCTGTACTCACAGCACACGCTGCACATGCACACCCTGTACTCACAGCACACGTTAGACATGGCACACCCTGTGCTCACAGCACACGCTGAACAAGGCACACCCTGTACTCACTGCACAATCTGCACATGCACACCCTGTACTCACAGCACAAGCTGCACATGCACACCCTGTACTCACAGCACAATCTGCACATGCAATACCCTGAACTCAGCACACACTGTACGTGCACACACTGTGCTCTTAGCACACACTGCACACAGCTCGCCATGCACGCACTGTACACTGCACATGGCACACCTCTACTCAACAGTGTCATGGCACGCTCTGTATTCTCAGCACTCCTGCACATGCCACACACTGTGTTCACAGTGCACTCGGCACTTACTGTCCTCACAGCACACACTGCACATTGCCCACAGCACACACTGTGCTCACACACAGTACATGCCACATTCTGTATTTACAACACATACTGCACATGCCACACACTTATTCACAGTACACACTGCACACGCCACACACTCTGTCCCCACAGCACACACTGCTCATGCCGCACACTGTGCTAAAAGCACTACTGTGCTCACACACTACATGCCTCATGCTGTATTTATAGCACACACTGCACATGCCACACAGTGCATTTACAGTGCACACGCCATACACTGTGCTCACAGCAACACCATACACTGTATTCACAATGCACATGCACACACTGTGCTCATACCACACACTGCACACGCCACACACTGTATTCACAGTGCACATGCCATACACTGTGCTCACAGCACACACCACACACTGTATTCACAGTGCACATGCCATACACTGTGCTCACAGCAACTACCAAACACTGTATTCACAATGCACATGCCACACACTGTGCTCATACCACACACTGCACACGCCACACACTGTATTCACAGTGCACATGCCATACACTGTGCTCACAGCAACACCATACACTGTATTCACAATGCACATGCCACACACTGTGCTCATACCACACACTGCACATGCCACATTGTATTCACAGTGCACACGCCATACACTGTGCTCACAGCAACACCATACACTGTATTCACAATGCACATGCCACACACTGTGCTCATACCGCGACACTGCACACGCCACACACTGTATTCACAGTGCACATGCCATACACTGTGCTCACAGCACACACCACACACTGTATTCACAGTGCACATGCCATACACTGTGCTCACAGCAACACCATACACTGTATTCACAATGCACATGCTACACACTGTGCTCATACCGCACACTGCACACGCCACACACTGTATTCACAGTGCACACGCCATACACTGTGCTCACCGCACACACCATACACTGTATTCACAATGCACATGCCACACTGTGCTCATACCACACACTGCACACGCCACACACTGTATTCACAGTGCACACGCCATACACTGTGCTCACCGCACACACCATACACTGTATTCACAATGCACATGCCACACACTGTGCTCATACCGCACACTGCACACGCCACACTGTATTCACAGTGCACATGCCATACACTGTGCTCACAGCATACACCATACACTGTATTCACAATGCACATGCCACACACTGTGCTCATACCACACACTGCACATGCCACACACTGTATTCACAGTGCACACGCCATACACTGTGCTCACAGCAACACCATACACTGTATTCACAATGCACATGACACACACTGTGCTCATACCGCACACTGCACACGCCATCCGCTATGCCCACATCACACACTGCACACGCCACACAGTGCTCACAGCACATGCCACATTCTGTATTTAGACATCACTACTTCACACCACGTGCTGTATTCACAGCACACACTGCACATACCTCATGCTACATCTACAGCATACACTGTACACACCACATGCTGCACTCACAGCACATACTGCACTCATGTTGTATTCACACTGCACACACACCATGCACTGTACTCACAGCACACACCACATGCTGTTCTCTGCACACCCTACACACTGCACTCACAGTTATGCACTGCACAGACACCAAGCACTGTAGTAACATTCTATACTGTGCACACACAACACACTGTATTCACCACAAACTTTACATGACACACATTGCTAGCACAAGACACAACTCAGACATTGCTCACACAATACTCACTGCTGTACACGTGGAACACACTTGGTGCACATTGCACACACTTCACATAAATGCATACCACAGATAGCACACACTCAACACATAATACACACAACACACCTCACACAACATACACTGCACTCTCAACACAGACCTCATAAATAACACACTGCAGACGCACTACACACAACACACACAATATACAGCATACACCTCACATATAACACATAGTGCAAGTACAGTGCACCCACCTACACATGCCACATTTTATACCCCATACTACACACTGCACACACAGATAACACACACTTCATAGAAACACACAAGACACGTCACACACTACAACTTCACAAACTATTGATACACTCTGTACAACACGCACATACACAGGCACACATAGGCACACAAATTCATACAGAGACATTCACACGAACTCACATGCACACAACATACAGACACAGACACACATGCACAGCCACTGGGGTCCCTGGTCCACTGCAAGCAAAGACTGTCCTGTCATGGCTGGAGGGTGCGTCCGACTCACCTTGAGCCTGATCTCAGGGGCTCAGCAGGAGGGAATAGGTGATGCACAAAGGCAGCAGAGGCCTGGGGGTCCTGGCAGGGGCTCAGCGGCTCACGGGACCTTCAGGACCACCGCCAACACCGGCCCAGGCACCACCGGACACCGGCTCCCAGGAGCCAACCCAGCCCGGCACCGCTAGACCACCTCCTGGTGTCTGACGAGACCAGACCCCTTCCCAGGAGCTGGGGGCTGCCCACTAAGAGATGCTGTGCCCAGGCTCTTGAGTCTGTGGTTCTTGACTCCACCAGGGACCCATCCCGTGCCCTGAACTCGGCTCTTAGCTGAGGAGCTGGAAGGAGTTAGCCTGGCCCGGGGTGGGGGCAGGGGAGTAAGGGACTGGGAGGGGCTGTGGGGGGGCGGGGCTGTGGGCGGGGCTGTGTGGGCTGTGGGTGGGGCTGTGGGCGGGCTGTGGGTGGTGGTGCTGTGGGTGGTGCTGTGGGTGGGACTGTGGGTGGGGCTGTGGGCGGGCTGTGGGTGGGGCTGTGGGTGGGCTGTGGGTGGGGCTGTGGGTGGGGCCGTGAGTGGGGCTGTGGGTGGGGCTGTGGGTGGGGCTGTGAGTGGGGCTGTGGGGGGCTGTGGGTAGGGCTGTGGGTAGGGCTGTGGGGCTATGGGTGGGGCTATGGGTAGGGCTGTGTGGGGCAGGTGAGGCTATGGGTGGGCTCTGGGTGGGACTGTGGGCGGGGCTATGGGTGTGGCTGTGGGGTGGGGCTGTGGTTAGGGCTGTGGGTGGGGCTGTGGGTGGCTGTGGTGGGCTGTGGGTGGGGCTGTGGGTGGGGCTGTGGGTGGGGGCTGTGGGTGGTGCCTGGGGTCTGGCAGCAAGGTGAGGCCCCAGAAGCAAAGCCAGGCGTGTACTCTGATCCCGCAGGGAAGCCCCGCTTCCTGTCCTGTCTGTGGCTCTGGAAGATTCAGCATGAGCGGTCAGAGAGTCTAGTTCTGGGCCTGCTCCCAGCTGCCCGGCCTGTTGTCTACACCCCAGCTCATCCCTATCCTGTCATCTGCCCTCCAGCTCAGCCCTGCCCTTGTCTACACCCCAGCTTAACCCGCCTAGTTGTCTATACCCCGTTTCAGGCCCGCCCTATTGTCTATACCCCAGTTTGGCCCTACCATGTCATCTATACCCTTAATTCGGCCCTGCCCACTCGCCTACACTCCAGCATGGCCCTGCCCTGTCGCCTACACCCCAGCCCTGCCTCCTCGCTCTATACCCCCAGCATGGCCCTGCCTTCTTGTCTACACTCCACCCGGTTCTGCCCTGTCATCTACACCCCAGATGGCCCTTCCCTGTCGCCTACACCCAAATTAGGCCCTGCCCTGGCGTCTACACTCCACCCGGTTCTGCCTGGCGTCTACACTCCAGATGGCCCTTCCCTGTCGCCTACACCCAAATTAGGCCCCTGCCCTGGCGCCTACACTCCACCCGGTTCTGCCTGGCGTCTACACTCCAGCACAGCCCTGCCCTCTTGTCCACACCCCAGACGGCCCTGCCCTGTCGTCTACACTCCACCCAGTTCTTCCCTGTCGCCTACACTCCACATGGTTCCTGCCCTGCCGTCTACACTCCACCCGGTTCTGCCCCTGCCGCCTACACTCCACATGGTTCTGCCCTGTCATCTACACTCCACCCGGTTCTGCCCTGTGGTCTACACTCCACATGGTTCTGCCCTGTCGCCTACACCCCAACTCAGCCTTGCACTAGTCTGGTCCCTCTGACCCCTCTAGCCATGGGCTCCTGCTGATTCTGGGTGGACATAGGGGGGCCTCCTCCATGTGCTGCAGTGCCTGGGAGTGTATGGGACCCCGATCCACAGCAGACCTGCCCAATTCCGTAAGACCTGGGAGTCTAGAAGCTGCAGCCAGGACTCGCCCTGGGGTCCGGACTCCTGCAGCTCGCCCAGGGTCGCCATCACAGCAGGACCAGCCCTGCCATCCCAGGACCAGCCCTGCCAACCCAGGACCAGCCTTGCCAGCCCCACTACCAGCCCTGCCAGCCCTGTACCAGCCCTGTGCCAATATCACACCCCTGAGAGCAACTAGAGCCCGTAGCGTTGGCACAGTGTGTCCGGCACACAGTGGACCAGGTGTGATCCTCGGCCCTAGAGCCAGTAGCGTTGGCACAGTGTGTCCGGCACACAGTGGACCAGGTGTGATCCTCGGCGCTAGAGCCCGTAGCGTTGGCACAGTGTGTCCGGCACACAGTAGACCAGGTGTGATCCTCGGCGCTTAGAGCCAGTAGCGTTGGCACAGTGTGTCCGGCACACAGTAGACCAGGTGTGATCCTCGGCGCTAGAGCCCGTAGCGTTGGCACAGTGTGTCCGCACACAGTAGACCAGGTGTGATCCTCGGCGCTAGAGCCAGTAGCGTTGGCACAGTGTGTCCGGCACACAGTAGACCAGGTGTGATCCTCGGCACTAGAGCCCGTGGCTGGCACAGTGTGTCCGCACACAGTAGACCAGGTGTGATCCTCGGCGCTCCACACGGTCACAGTGGGTCAGGCACTTGCCTTACACGTGTCAGCCCTCGTTTCGGTCCCCGACACCCCACATGGTCCCCTGAGCCCCACCAAATGATTGTGGAGTGCAGAACCAGGAGTGAGCCCTGAGAGCTACCAGGTGTGGCCCAAAAAACAAAATTTCAGATATCACAATATTTTCTTAGAAAGTGAACAAGAGTCTCAGGGTCAGTGAGGGTGAGTTCTGCCGGCATGGGGCCTGCCCAAGGGAAACTGGGCTCTGAAAACCCAAACCGGACACAGGGCAACAGGCAATGAGGACACGGGGCTTGGGGAACACCGGAACGAGAGACGTGGACACATGGGGAAAGGGCAGTGGGGCCATGGAGACAGAAGCAGAGGGCCCCAGGGCCCAGGCAGGGGCTGAGCCAAGGGGGCCTGAGCTGACCCCAGAGGGAACTGGCTTCAGAGACGTGGGTGGGGCTGTCAGCTCACAGTTAACGGGTGTAGAGGGTGTGTGGTCTCTTATTGGGGGTTTAAGGGCACCTGGTCTCTGCCACTGGAGTCTCGTGGCTGCCTGATCTCAGTTACTTAGATCTAGGGGTGTGTGGTCTCAGTTACTGGGGTCTAGGGTTGCCTGGTCTCAGTTACTGGAGTCTAGAGGTTTGTGGTCTCAGTTACTGGGGTCTAGGGGTGGGTGGTCTTAGTTACTCGGGCCTCAGTGACAGCCTCATCGTAGGCTCAGTCTGTCTTGGGTCCCTGGTGTTTGTGGCTGTTCAGAGAGCCTGCGGGTGTGGGGTCCCTATTCCTTGCTTCTCACCCGCTGCTGTCCCCTCATGCCTCAGGGTTTCGCTGAAGGCTCCCTCCCTGTTGCATCTGCGGTCATCGGGCCCCCAGGCCAGCGCAGTGGCCAGCCCGCTGAAGGGTCAGGGCACGGCAGATCTCCCTGCTCTGTCGGCTGCAGCAGGGCGAGGACAGAGCAGCCACGGAAGGCTGGCAGCAGGCAGGAGAGGCTGGGCCATGGGGAGTGCAGGCTTGAGGGTCTCAGTCCTGCTCTCTGGCAGCACACTTTGGGGTGAGTGGGAGCCCGCTGGTGTGTGTATTTAATTGCTTTCGACTAGGAACAATGGGGGTGCGAGGGCCGTGCGGGCGGCGGTGGGGCAGGCTTGTATCTATTATCTCGTGCATGAAGGTCGGCGACCCTGGGCAGCCCGCGCCGCCGGGATGGCAGAAAGCTTGTGCCATTTAATCTTTACACAAATAACGGAGGAGCATCACAATGCCTGAATAATGAAGACTTGGGGAGACGCCAGAGCACGTCCCCAGGGCCCGCCGCGCCTCCCTGCCCACACATAGGGCGCCCGCTCTTGGCTGACACAACAGTAATGGGATTTGGAGGGGCCGCGTGCCGTGACGGCCGCCGTCTGCTCAGGTGTCAATGTGGACAGCCCCCTCCCGCTGTGGGGAGCGGGCGCTGTCCGGTGCTGCGGGGTCTGTGGGCAGGCGTGGGGCCACTCACGGGTCAGCAGGGAGGCCCTGTGTCGCCCTGGCCCTGGCCTCTCCCCCACGCCACTCTGGGGGAACACAGGCACGGCTGCAGGGGTTGATCGGCCCAGAACTGGGATGGGCCCTGTGGACAGCGCCCTGCCCAGTGCCTCCCAAGGCTGGCTCCTGCCCCAAGGCCCCAGCAGGAGGCCCCTCACAGGAGGCTCGTGCCCACATGACTCTGGCACAGACCCACCTGACTCCAGTTGGGCTCAGAGGGCCGACAGGTGTGAGAACTCACGGAGTGGCCAGCCCCACGCTCACACCTCACCGTCCCTTACCTGCCACATGGAGCGGTCAGCCTCACGCTCACACCTCACCGTCCCTTACCTGCCACCCGGTGCACCCATCAGCTCCCCTGACCGCTGTCTGCTCCTGCAGGGTGCCCATGTGGCCTCACCCACATCACTCTGTATCTGCCTCCTCGCTGCTCTGCCCAGACTCTGTCCACTGCCGGTCCCTCAGCACAGCTGCCCTCTCTGGCCTTTCCACTAGGCACAGTTTCCACTCACAAACTTCGGTGAGTGGACCTCAGGACGTGCTTCCCAAATGTGCTCTGGCTGGTCACTCCGAGACAGCCCTGCAGGGTCCTGGCCTCGCGGGGCAGCAGCTAGACCGCGAGGCCCCCAAGGCCGGCCCTGCAGACGCGGCCGCATCGCACTTGCGCCTTCGACAAGCATCACGCTGCGCTGTGCAGTCCCGCAGCAAACTGCTCTCGTTCCCTCTCGGTGAATTAGTTATAATAATCATCTTTATTTAAATTCCAGCTCCCCGGCAGCCGAACACCATTGAAGCCATTTTTTCCGCTTTGTTTTCATGCTGTGCTGGTTAGAAATTACCTCTCCCTTAAAACCAAACAGGAATTTAGGGACACATTTACCAAATAAAAAGTGTTTGTTTATCTTTGTTTTGCTTCTCCCTCTAGGAAGTGGACACTCCCCCGTGTGACTTGGCGCGGAAAGCGGCTGCTGGGGAGAGGGGCCAGTACCAGGAAGGCCCAAGATGGACAGGCACCGTTGGGACGCAGAGTTAGTGCCACCTGCACGCCTGAGCCCGGACCCCAAAACAAAAGCTCTGCAGACTGCTGGAACCAAAGTGGAGTTTTAATTTCCACGGAGCTACTGTGGCAGCCACGGCCTCTGCCGGTCCTCCCTCTCGCCCTCTCTCCCTCTCTCCCTCTCTCTCTCCTCTCCCAGTCTCTCCCTCTCTCTCTCTTCCTCTCTCTCTGTCTCTCCCTCCCTCTCGCCCTCTCCCAGTCTCCTTCTCTCCCTCTGTCTGTCTCTCCCTCTCTCTCCCCTCTCTCTCTCCCTCTCCCTGTCTCTCCCTCTCTCTTGTCTCTCCCTCTCTCTGTCTCTCCCTCTGTCTCTCCCTCTCTCCCTCTCTCTCTCCCTCTCCCAGTCTCTCTCCTCTCCCAGTCTCTCCTCTCTCTCCCTCTGTCTGTCTCTCCCTCTGTCTCTCCCTCTCTCCCTCCCCTCTCCCTCCACTTATCATCTCTCTCTCTTTCTCCCCTCCGTGTCCGCCACCGTGGTGCTGGAGGCCACAGCTCAGGGTAGCTCTGGTAGATATTGGGGGCTCAGCCATGAAGAGCTGCCCGGGGTCAGGGGCCCGTCTCTGCCCTTAGGCCACTCCCTCAGGGCACAGAGCAGCTTCTACGTCCTTTAGTGTAGGGGCCATGCGAGTCTGCGGCTCCTGTCACCAACTTGTCCTGGGGAAAGGCAGAGGGGCAGCACCACAGCCACGTCTACGCAGGCCACGGCTCCAGGGAGGACAATACCACTAGCCACATTTGTTGCAGGCCATGGGGTCGGAGCATCGATGGAGCCTACCAGGGGTGTGAGTGAGGGCGAGGGTGGGGGGCAGGAGGGTGGGCATGGGGCTGAGGGGTGGGGGGCAGGAGGGTGGGCATGGGGCTGAGGGTGGGGCAGGAGGGTGGGCATGGGGCTGAGGGTGGGGGCAGGACGGTGAGCATGGGGCTGAGGGAGCAGGAGGGTGGGCATGGGGCTGAGGGTGGGGGCAGGAGGGTGGGCATGGGGCTGAGGGTGGGGGCAGGAGGGTGGGCATGGGGCTGAGGGTGGGGGGCAGGAGGGTGGGCATAGGGCTGAGGGTGGGGGCAGGAGGGTGGGCATGGGGCTGAGGGTGGGGGCACTTCCAAGACAGCCTCAGGGGCTGCCGGAGCAGACGGAAGTGGATGAGGCACATTCTGACAGGCCCCCAGCCCGAGCAGGGGGCCCAGGATTTGGCTCCGGCTAATGGGGCCTGAGGAGCCACCGACAGACACCGAGAGGAACAGAGCAGAGGGGTGCCCCAGAGCAGGTCTTTGTGCCGTGTGAGCAGGCTTAGGTCCAGCAGGGCAGGCTGAGGCTCAGGACCCAAAGCCACCACAGCCTTGGGCAGTGTCGGGAGAGGAGCCCTCTGGAATGGCGACTGCTGGGGAGAAGGTGAGACCAGGCCTGGTCTGGGGGGGTGCCACAGGGAGGGCAAGAGTCTCCCTGACCGGGCCGATCTTGCTGTCCACGTCCACTCGACTGCCCGTGCCCAGCCCTGCACACTGTCCGGCGCCTCTGCCATCCTGCAGGGCGTGCCCGGAGCTGCTTTCCCGCCCCTGGTCGGGCACGGTGGCTAGGTGGGCTTTAGGCTGCTTCACTGGCAGTCCGGGGGCTCTGGGCGAGTCACACTCATCAGCTGCTCTTGGCTCTGTGCTGGGCTCAGGAGAGTGTGGGCGAGGCGCAGAGGGGCAGGACGGCGGGGAGGCGCCTGCCTGCGTGCTGCCGACTAGGTTGGATCCAGCACCCACACACAGCCCCTGAGCCCCACCAGGAGTGATATCGGGGGAGCCCTGGGCCGCCAAGAGAGTCAAGAATCCCTGCGGGAGAATCAGGGACTCCCTCAGGCCAGGGGGCTGCTCTGGGGGCAGCAGAGACCCACATCCCCATGCACTGGGCTGGGCCTTGTCTGTCTCCCGCTGGGCTAGAACCAGTGTCACCGCCCCAGCGTGACAGGGGCCTGTGGGTGTGTGGGGGCTGCAGGCCTCAGGCTGAGAGCTCGTGCGTGGAGCAGCTCCAGGGGGACCCGGCTCCAGGCCCTGCTGGCGAGTCCCAGGTCCACTGACCAGGCTGCCCCCAGCGGGCACTGACCAGGCTGGCCCCGGTGGTCACTGCCCAGGCTTTCCAGCGGCCAGACTCACTCGGTTGTTTGTTCCTGCCTTTTTGCTACAGATTGCTCTGAGCGGCGTCACTATGGACAGAGCCAAGACAGGGCAGAGGGCACCTGTGAGCCCTCGGCGACCCTGTAACCCCCCCTGGTGGAGCGTGGACCCCCTGGGGTGTGTCACTGCACAGACCCTGCCGCACTTGCTCGCAGGGCTCCAGGAGCCCCTACTCAGTCACGGCTCAGTGCCGAGGCCTGGGGTGGGTCTGGGCTGTGCTCACCTTCATAGTCTCTGGGCGAGCCTGGCCACTGTGCCCGTCTCCAAGCTCCGCTCCATGAAATGCCCAGTCCTGCGTGAGACCCTGCGTGAGTCCTGCGTGAGGCCCATTGTCCTGCGTGAGACCCTGCATGAGTCCTGCGTGAGGCCCATTGTCCTGCATGAGACCCTGGGCTGTGAGACCCAGGGGGCCCCACAGGAGCTGCGCTGGCCGGGCACTGAGCACTGTGCAGAGCTACCAGAGGAGTTTTCAGGCTGACGGTGATGGTGTCCCGCTCCTCCGCTGGCCCTGACTTTGGGGAACGGCCAGGCCGTCTGGGGAGGGCCGGCTGCAGCCACCAAATTCTCTAGAGGGACATCGGCGACCTGCCGAGATGAGTTGCAGTGGCCTGGCCAAGTGCACCCAGAGTCAGAGCATCATCAGAGGAGGACAGGCGTGTGGGGAGACCAGAGGCGAGGGCCCCATGTGCCCAGGAGGCGTGGCCTCGAGTGCGTCTCTGCATCCCTGGTGCTGCCGGACAGCTGCTCTCCCTTCGCTTCGCACAGGCGAAGCCCGTCAGGCCACGAGGGCCTTCACAGGGCAGCATCCAGCGCCTGGTGAGGGGCTGGACACGGAGCTGACCTTGGCCTGTCCTGTAGCAGGGGTTTTGGCTCGTGGCTCGTGAATCTGTCACAGAGAGCAGGCGCCAGGGGGCAGTGTGGGGCCCGAGTGGGCCTGAGGCTCGGGCGCCATCAGCAGTGTCCGGAACTGAAGCAGAGGATGTGTCTGCACCCGAGGGTGACAGGGGAGGAGGGAGAGGGTGCAGGAGACAGTGGCTAGTGACCGTGGGCTCAGCAGAGCCTGCCCGAGTCCTGGGGGGCGCTGGGCTTGGGCTGCGGGGCTTTAGGAGGCATGAGCCTTTAGCGCCTCGGCAGGGGAGCAGGGGCTGTGAGTTCCTGGGGATCGGGTCCTCCTGGGAGAAGAGGGTCCTGCCTGGCTTCCCCGGGGCTGCAGGTTGGGCACCGAGGCCCTCTGCTTCCCTCAGCCACGGAGACCTGGAAGTGTCTAGCGAGCACACTCACAGCCCAGACAGGCCCCGCCTGTGTCCAGCTGCCTGTGCAGTGACTCCTGGGTCCTGTGTCCAGCTGCCTGTGCGGTGACTCCTGGGGCCTGTGTCCAGCTGCCTGTGTGGTGACTCCTGGGTCCTGTGTCCAGCTGCCTGTGTGGTGACTCCTGGGGCCTCACATTTGTCTCCCGCTACTGGGGGCAGGGTGACTCTGAGCTCTGTGCTGAGGGGCGGAGACCCTGGGACAGGGTGACAGTGACCCCTTTTATCTGTGTGACTCTCGGATGTGTCCAGGACATGATGTGTCGGGTCAGCTGGTGTGGGCAAGTGCTGCACCTTACGGCCCTCGGCCCCTCTATCGCCATGGGTTTGTCAGGGTGCCAGGCAGAGTTGAGACATGACGGGTCCTGTGAGACATAAGGCTGGGAGTGTCCAGGGACAGCGGGAGTCAAGGACAGGAGGAGAACCAGGAAAGGGCCTCAGAGCTGTGGGCACCTTCCAATACGGTCACTCGTGGGTGTGGACATGAGCCTGGTACCAGCGTCTCCCTACGGACACATGTGTATGTGGACATCAGCTCTCATCAACAATAAATGTGCCTGTACCAGGCTCCATCGTGAAGTGCCACAGAGGAACCCGGAGCTCAGGGGCCAAGCGCAGGCGCTAGTCTAGGCAGGCGGCGCGGGCACGGTTCCTGGCAGTCAGAATCACATCCATAATGGAGAGCCAGGCACTGGCTGCGCGGTGCAGGCAGAGATAGGAGTCAAGGCGGGGGGCCCCCGGGACTGCGTCTGTATTCTGTAACAAAGAATGATTTAACCGACATGCTTTCCGCGATCCTATTCAGAGCCCCAGGCTGATAAGTAGAGCGTTCGTCATAAATATGAGAAACTAATACTTTAAGTCCTTGCTCTGAGAACCCATTAGTCTCCGTGCCCCGACTAATCGCGTGCCGGGCGGGCTCGCGCATGCAAATATGTGTTTAGGCAGGAGGCAGGGCTCAGCGGGGCCCTCAGAACTTCAGCCCATGTGTAGGTGCAGAATTGATGGGGATCAAACAGGAGGGCCCAGGCCAGGCATAATTAAGGGCTCGTGGAAATAAGAGACGCATTGTCATTCTCGCGGCTTCTCCACAGTCTTAATTAAAATGGGAAATTCCCCAAGTGTGACACGTTCGCAAGATTTTAAAGATAATCGTTTCTCGGAGTCACTGGAAGTTTTCTGGGAGAATAGGAACGTGAGCGTAGTAATACTTCCACGCGTCCCCGTCGTCATCGTCATCCTGTTTAATGCATCCACGGCGAGTCCCTATTCCATCAGCATTCCCGGTGCCCACGGTGAGTCCCTATTCCATCAGCATTCCGGTGCCCACGGTGAGTCCCGACTCTGTCAGCATGCCGTGCCCCTGGCGAGTCCCGACTCTGTCAGCATGCCGGTGCCCCTGGTGAGTCCCGACTTGGTCAGCCTGCCGGGGCCATGGCGAGATCAGACTTGGCAGCATGCCTGGTGCCCACAGTGAGTCCCGACTTGGTCAGCCTGCCCAGTGCCCATGGCGAGTCAGACTTGGTCAGCCTGCCCAGTGCCACGGTGAGTCCCAACTTGGTCAGCCTGCCCAGTGCCGCGGTGAGTCCGACTCTGTCAGCATGCTGGTGCCGCTGATTGGAGAAGCCCCGGAGGCCCATGGCTCACACACACTTATTGTGAAGCTGCTTTTCCACCCAACAGTGTGGACACATCTGTGTGCAATGTTTGTCTGTTGGGGCACGGATGTGGGGCTATCTGGGGGAGGGGGCTTGGTCGTGGGGCTGGCAGGCCACGCCCTCAGGAGGAGGTGCTGAGGCGGCACCTACCTCTTTCTAGTGGCTTCTGCCACAGCCAGCCAGCAGGCAGCAGACATGCGTGTCCTGGGGCAGGGAAGGATGACAGAGCCCAAGCACAGCCAGCCAGCACCCGCGGCTCCGACACCCAGCTCGAGCAGGAGTCTGTTCTACCCGCTGCAGAGCTCCCTGCACTCGGTGTCGCTGCTCCGCGCCACAGCCCGAGCCCACCCGCCGTAGTCACCCTGACTCTGGGGTGGCGCAGCAGCACACAGTTCTGCAGGCGCGGACACACAGCCCCCTCCTCACCGGCTCCTGCCTCTGAGGCTTCCTACTGGGCTCAGAATCAGGTCACCAGGGCATTAGCGCCTGTGGCCTGTGTGATTGTCACCGTCTGGACCAGACGGTGACCCGGCTAGCAGAACCTGACCTGGGCTGAGAGTGTCCCCACCTGCCGGCCAGGCCCAGACTCCGGCGCACGTGGCGACACACAGCCTCCGTATGAGAAGAGGTTGCAATCTCTCTGCAAAACATCGTCAAAAGGATTTAATTTAATCTAATATCAAGGCTAAAGCTCGGCTCAGTCTCTCCCAGCACTTGGCCAGTACCTAGGGCCAAGGCGATGATCCTGAATTAGCATAGCATACAAATCAGCTTTTCGGTTTTTATCAGATTATCCGCATTGCCGGCTGGCGCTGGCGGGTCCAGTGACACGCAGTTAGCGCTCTCAAGCATCATATTTCTGTGGCGTAAAATATCCTCAGAGCACGTTTAATTGTTCTAACAAGATAAAGTGTGCTATTTTTGCATGAATAATATTATCAGCATTGCGTCGAATCTCTTCATTTATTATCAGTAATGCTACTTAAAAGAGATGTTAATAGAGTCATTCATTGTCATACAGCGGCCGCGGTCAGGCGTGCATGATGGTTCATATTCATTACGCCGAGCTGAGAGAGGGCTTCGGTTATAATATCCCACTTAATTTATATTCTGAAAAATGCTCCGGGGACCAGTTGCTCTGGTGCATTAGTGCTCTATCTAAATCACAATATTTGAAGACAAGTGAGGATGGCAGATAACTATTAAACAACCCCTCTGTGAGCCGTTGGCTCTCCTGGAGCTGCGGATAGAAAAGCTAAATCCAGTGACCTCATTTAAACATACAATTTGCCTGTGCAAATTCAGTGTGCACTTCCATGCTCTGCGTTGGCGTTTGCATTAAGCTTCGGTTAAGTGCCTTAACAAGCACCAGACTATGCCCCAGCTGCAAAGGCCTCCCAAAACCGGAACAGGAGGGATGCCAGTACCTCTCAGAGTCACACATCTATTGTCTGGCTAGAGCTGCCCACTCATTAAAGAACATCAGGAGTGTTGCGGTGTGTCCATCTGTGTGTGTCTGGGTGTGTCTGCGTGTGTGTGTGAAAGAGAGTGTAGTCGGGCCTAGCAGTTAAGATCAGCATGCTGGGAAGCACATGTTGCCTTTTCGATTCACGCCAATAGCCGCAAATCTAGAGGGTGGCATACAGAAATGGATGGTACACAGCAAACATCAATTGACTTGACTCACTCAAATTCAGTGTAAAAAATATGTAGAGTATTGTCTGAATATTCTGAAATGTATCTGGATAGATTTTAATAGCCTGGGCACTTCAGATTTACTGCCTTTGTAGAGGAAAAGTTATTTATTGTTGGGACTCACCATAAGTGCAAATCTCAATTCAGACCAAGAATGGCAGGCTAAGCACTTTGCAGAGGTAAATTAAATCCTGCATCTTAAATGACATGGTAAAGCCACTTGATAGTTAAAACTCACCATAAATACATGACGGATGTGCTTGGATTTATGCACGTCAGTTCAGTGGAGCCTTGAGGAAGGACAGAGGAGTTCGGGGAAGAAGCTCTTGAGCTGGGTCAAGTCCTGGGTTTTTGAGTTAGTTTGGCGGTGGTACTGATGCCAGGCTGATGGTGGCAGTGTTGGTTTTTATATTGGTGTTGGTGAGGATGGTGTTGCCGGGGTGCTGTTATTATGGCAGGGATGGTGGTGTTGGTGATTCTGCTACTGATTGTGGTGTTGGTGGCTATGGAGCTAGCGGCACTGCTGGCCCGTGCCATGGTGCTGTTGGTGGTACGGACGTGCTGGCGGCAGGCGTGCTGCTGATGGTGTTAACTTTGGGGGTCACGGCACTGTTGGTGCTGGCAGTGCCGCTCTCTCATGGTGGGTGGCGTGCTGTTGCTGATGGTAGTATTGGTCGTCATCGGAGGGTATGGCGTTTTGCTGGCATTGCTAACAGCCGTGCTAGTGTTAGAGGTAATGAAATGTTAAGGGTGACGAGAGGACAAGCCCCTCCCAGCGTCTAAGAAGCCAAGTCAAAGCCTGTGGCTCTGACAACGTCTCTGATTGCCAACATGTTTATGAGGACAGACCCCAAGCCTCCCGGAAGGGCTGGGACTCAGCAGAGACGGCTTCCGTCCTCTGTCCTCTGAGAGAGTGAAACGCATGTTCAGACCCTCGGGTTTACTGAACGCTTCGGTGTTTAGGAAGGTTCAGTGCAGGAATTCAGTGGTCACCTTGCTCGTGGCCAGTCCCGTACCATGGCCTGCACCACAGGTCCCCTGAACTCCGCTGTGGCCTTGGCAAGATCAGTCCTGTGCCCACATAATCCTGGCACTGCAGGGCACGGCTAGGTGGAGACTCCCCTGCCCAGAGGGCTTGAGCTATGCGGGATACCCACTCGAGTGTACAGATGGGAGAAAAACTCTGACAGGAAAGTATTTCATACTTGAAACACGAGAAGACTCAAAGTCTGAGGTGCTGTGAGCTGCAGGTGTCACTGTTTCCAAGTCAACACCTGACCAGGCCCTGTGAGAGAATCCAGCGTGCTGTGGAGACTTGATCAGATTCTGTGAGAGAATCCAGCTTGCTGTGGAGACCTGATCAGATTCTGTGAGAGAATCCAGCTTGCTGTGGAGACTTGATCAGATTCTGTGAGAGAATCCAGCGTGCTGTGGAGACCTGATGAGGCCCTGTGAGAGAATCCAGCGTGCTGTGGAGACTTGATCAGATTCTGTGAGAGAATCCAGCTTGCTGTGGAGACCTGATCAGATTCTGTGAGAGAATCCAGCTTGCTGTGGAGACTTGATCAGATTCTGTGAGAGAATCCAGCGTGCTGTGGAGACCTGATGAGGCCCTGTGAGAGAATCCAGCGTGCTGTGGAGACTTGATCAGATTCCGTGAGAGAATCCAGCTTGCTGTGGAGACCTGATCAGATTCTGTGAGAGAATCCAGTGTGCTGTGGAGACTTGATCAGATTCTGTGAGAGAATCCAGCGTGCTGTGGAGACCTGATGAGGCCTGTGAGAGAATCCAGCGTGCTGTGGAGACTTGATCAGATTCTGTGAGAGAATCCAGCTTGCTGTGGAGACCTGATCAGATTCTGTGAGAGAATCCAGTGTGCTGTGGAGACTTGATCAGATTCTGTGAGCGAATCCAGCGTGCTGTGGAGACCTGATCAGCCTGTGAGAGAATCCAGTGTGCTGTGGAGACTTGATCAGCCCTGTGAGAGAATCCAGTGTGCTGTGGAGACCCGATCAGAACCTGTGAGAGAATCCAGTGTGCTGTGGAGACCCGATCAGAACCTGTGAGAGAACCCAGCATACTGTGGAGACCTGATCCAGGCCCTGTGAGAGAATCCAGCGTGCTGTGGAGACCTGATCAGGCCCTATGAGAGAATTCAGCGTGCTGTGGATATTCGATCAGCCCTGTGAGAGAATCCAGTGTGCTGTGGAGACCTGATCAGGCCTGTGAGAGAATCCAGCATGCTGTGGAGACCTGATGAGGCCTGTGAGAGAATCCAACATGCTGTGGAGACCTGATTAGTCCCTGTGTGAGAATCCAGCATGCTGTGGAGACCTGATGAGGCCTGTGAGAGAATCCAGCATGCTGTGGAGACCCGATCAGTCCCTGTGAGAGAATCCAGCATGCTGTGGAGACCTGACCAGGCCTATGAGAGAATCTAGCGTGCTGTGGAGACCTGACCAGGCCTGTGAGAGAACCCAGCGGGCGTCTGCAGAAACAAAGCACAGACCCAGATGAGGTACACTTACGCACTCCCGGACTTGTTTCGCCTTAGACCAGGTCTAAGTCAGAGCATGATTATTTTACACTTTCTTGGTCTTTTGGAACAAACATTCAGGATTAGAAACACACTCTGATACGCTGACCCAGGCCTGTCCTCGGCAGCCACGTCAGCCCCGACACACGCTGACACAGGGTGGCCCCAGTGTCCCTCTATGTCCGGTCGTCCATTCAGGCAATGCTGTCTGCTGAAGAGGGGTGCGGGTCACACACACACACCTCAGCACAGAGACATTCTGTGCTTCTCTGAGTGTTGGTCACATGCCCAAACAGCGGGGCTCAATAAATGTTCTTTCCTGTCCGGCCCCAGAGTGCAGCCCAGGGGCTCCGCAGGCTGATGTCTCTCAATGTCTGTGAGGTCACCCAAGGGGGTTCTTTTTTGTCTGTCTTGATTTTGAACATTCTTCTTTTGCTTCTGTTTTAAATGGACCATTTGGTTTCAGAATACTGTGGCATAGTGTTGGGGAGCCGCGTGGGACCCCAACAATATTAGGGCTGGAGATCACTGGTCACACCCAGGGGCCGATGACCGATGAACAAAATCCGTGAATCCAGTGCTTTCCAAAAGGCTTTTTACTTCTCACCAACAGTTAAACAGACTCTGCTACCACCACTCCAGGGCCAGAGACTCCCCAGACCTAGAGCTGCCGACAGATGCTCTGGCCAAGATATCTCCCACACCAGTGTGTGTTCCCCAAGCCAGCACCTTTGTCTCCCACCAAAATGCCTCAAAGTTTCCTCCTGGGCAGGGCCACGTGGCCAAAGATCAAAAGCAGCTTTTAGGTGCAGACCCCAGGTGGGCCGAACTTCTGGCTCATGCTAATGCTAATGTCAGACCCACGTGCTGCCTTCCTCTCAGGTCAGCTCTTTTGCAAACACCTGGGGGGCCGGTATGTAGGTATGTAGAATCACACCTGATATTCAAGTCCTATAATTCAGACCGTCCTCCATACTAGATCGATATCTCCAGCCCCACAAGGTCCTTAGTTCGGTCTGCTCTACTCCAGCACAGTTTCTAAGTACTCTGCTTTCTGTTTACTGGAGGCTCTTACAAGCTCCCCTTAGGAGAAAGTAGTACCTATGACCTCTCCTTTGACCTTTCCTAGAGCTAAATTCCCTTCCCTAAGGGTGCCCCATATCCATGCCACCTGGCGGCTCTTGCAGTTCCACATACAGGACCCTTGGGGTTATGAGGAAATATTAACACTCTAGATTGTCTTGGGGCTATAGCAGAAATCATGGTGAGATTTCAGGAGTTATTAATCGAGCCAAACTGACTCACGAACTGCCACACCCCTCTTTCAGTATTTACACAAAAGAGAGATTTCTGTAGTGTAAAGCTATGACCTGAAGACATGCGTGGCTTATAGGAGGAGGAATCCCAAATACAAAGATCCAGGGCTCACTAGGGAGTGGCTCACCAACAGTGCAGCAGGAAGTGGGTGTGTGACACGGCTACTAGAGGCTGCTGGCCAGGCTCAGGGTTACTTCATACACACAGCTGTGGTCCCTCTCCTGGCTGGGCTCAGGGTCCCTGCATGTACACAGCCACTCACCGCACTGGCTGGCCACATGCGCAGCCTGTCTTGCTCTCTCTTATCTGTCACAGTATGACCCACACATATATACCAGAGACCTGTGTCCAGCCCCAGACTGAGACCTGGGTCCACCCCTTGTCCTGTGTGTTTGTGGCTCTCCTCACTTCCAGCACTGAAGAACCAGGAGTAGAAGTAGCAGAAGCCTCAGCACACTTTCAAGGGGTCCCAACCGGCAGTGCTCAGGGCTTCCTCTCTGCCCTGTGCCCAGGGTGGGGCTCTGGGTGGGGCTCTGGGGACTGTGAGGTGCGGTGCCAGGGCTGGGCTGTGTGATGTGGGACCTACTAACCTCTGACTGTATCTCTGGTCCAAGACTAGCATTTTTACAACAGCAGATTTTCCGTATTAATAAGTCTGCTGAATTGAACTCAGAGGGATGTAATTAAAAAAGTCTTACATTTGCTAGAAACCCTGGTGTTACATTTGCTAGAAACCCAGCCTGTGCGTGGGGCAGGCTGGCACAGGAGAGGGGAGGGAGGACCATGAACCAGCGCGGCATTGTCAGAGATAAGGTGACCCCAGGGCTGAAGAGCCACAAGAGCAACGTGTGGGTGGGAATCCGAAGATCAAGGGTGACTCAGTCGCCCTGTCACCCGGGGCCACCTCCCCGCACACCGTCGGGCAAAGTTGCAATCAACGGAGTGTCCCAATGCACCCCAAAACTCAAGAATTTCCCCCAAAGGAGCAGGGTGGGATCACAGTGAAGGTCCATCTTGCCACGGTCAGCCACTCAGCAACTGCTATTTGGTTCAAATCTGATGTTGATTAACTCCAAAGCCAAGCTCTAAATCAATAGTTTATCTAAGAACCCTCCAAAAACCGTATCTGCATAATTAATCCATTTTGCTTTGGGGGCCACACCCAGCAGTGCTCAAGGCTTACACCTGGCTCTGCGGCTTAGGGATTGCTCCTGGCAGTGCTCAGGGGATCATATGGAGTGTCAAGGGATCAAAAGCGAGGTCGAGCCACTTGCAAGGCAAGTGCCATACCCCCACTGTACTATTGCTCTGGCCTGATTCAACTTTTTAAGGGAAATATTAGCACATTGTAAAGTTTTCTTGCCAGGTCACCTTATTTCAATTATCTTGACTCTATCTATGTAAATATTCAGCCATCAGCTCATTTCATCAGCCCAGTGAACTCACAAAATTATATTCCTACTCCATCTATACACGTATGGATGTACCCACCCACTCATCTATTCACCCCCTGACCCATCCATCCAATGACCCACCGTCCACTCATCCATGCATCATCCACTCACCATTTGTCCACTTACCATCTGCTGACCCAACCATCCACTGGCCATGTATTCACATACACATGCATTAACCCACCTTAACCATCCATCCACTGACAACCACCCACTGTTCCACCCACCCACTGTTCCACCCACCACTCTTCCATTCATCCATATCCAAAAACCTTTACTTATCACCAATAATTAAATGATGTCTGCTAATTAGGTCCAATGTCAGGAGATCCGCAAACCTCTAATTCCTGGCAGAACCCACGGCCATGTGGTCAAGTTGGGATCTCAGGCAAGATGGAGGCTTCTTCTCCAAAAAAGCAGGTTTGGTACCTCAAAACAGTACCAAAAAGCCCAAGGTCAGCTTCCTTCATGGGCCAGCCTTGCAAAATCAAAGAACTACACTCATATGCAAATCTCCAGGTAAACACACCTAGACCAGGACTTACAAATACTAATTGCTAGGGCCCCTTCCCTGCCTCTCAAGCTCCTGTGTAATGCATTGTGGAGAGGGACAATACTCCTGAGAACAAAGGCAACTCAGGATTTAATACATAGGAAATAGCATCATAATTTCCAAGCCACAAACATCATGCAGTCAGAGGTATCTCCAAATCTCCACAAGGTCCATATCTATTCCAGAGTAATCTTGCGCTCTCTGTCTTTAGTATTACTGAGAGTCATGTTCACTTGCCTGGGGGAAAACTTAGCATGTCTCCCTCCTTGGTCTCAGCAGAGCTGATTTTTATGGTGGATCCAAACGCAGCCAGGCTTTCTCCCAGAGTTTTCTCCCTGGTAAAACTATACATGTGTAAAAAGTCCCACGTGGGATCCATGGGAGTTATGAGAGAATACTCTGGCCAGCTAGCATGGGAAACTCTATTCCAAGAGTCATTAAAGTCAAGCTGCCTTTTCTAATCCTGCCCCCAATCTCCTAATGTGATTTGCACAAGAGTCTTAAGGCAAAATGCAAATGGCTTTTAGCAAATGCAAATGACTTTGAGCTAGCAGAAGCCCAGAGTTCATGAGGGTGTGTCCCGCAGCACATCTATCCACCCAACCTTCCATAGCCATCTATTCACCCATCTATCCATCCACCCATCCATCCACCCATCCACCCATCCATCCATCCACCCATCTATCCACCCATCCACCCATCCACCCATCCATCCACCCATCCACCCATCCACCTATCCACCCATCCACCCATCCACCCATCCACCCATCCATCCACCCATCCACCCATCCACCCATCCACCCATCCATCCACCCATCCACCCATCCACCCATCCATCCACCCATCCACCCATCCACCCATCCACCCATTCATCCACCCATCCACCCATCCACCCATCCACCCATCCACCCATCCACCCATCCATCCACCCATCCACCCATCCACCCATTCATCCACCCATCCACCCATCCACCCATCCACCCATCCACCCATCCATCCACCCATCCACCCATCCACCCATCCACCCATCCACCCATCCATCCACCCATCCACCCATCCACCCACCACCCATCCACCCATCCACCCATCCATCCACCCATCCACCCATCCATCCATCTACCAATCCGTCCACCCATCCATCCATACCCACCTACTCACCCATCAACCCATCCACCCAACCACCATTCGTCCACCCATCCACCCACCCATCCATCCAGCAATCTATCATCCATTTGTTCACCCATCCATCCACCCACCCATCCATCCAGCAGTATATCATCCATTTGTTCACCCATCCATCCATCCGTCTGTTCATACATTCGCCCACTTTCCCACCCACACACCCACCCCCCACATTCATCTCTGGCTCGTTTACTGACTCTCTTCCTGAGCCCCGTGGGTCCTCCTCCTAGTCGCCATATCCTGGCTCGCAGGTGCAGTGTCCACTGCCAAGTGGATGGCTGACAGAAGTCCTCATCTCTGTGGACACTCCCCTGGCTCTCAAGACCCAAGCTCCCTGCTGGGCAGTGCACCCCAAGGTGCGCATGTCTGTCTAAGAGGGACAGAGTGTGGAGGGGCTGCAGTGACTGCCCAGGAGTAAGGCCGCATGCTGGCCCACACCGCCCTCAGCTGCCCACTCACCATCTCATGTGAAGGCCCTCTCTGTCCCTCTGCTCCCCTTGCCTCCATCCCTCAGTTTCCACCAGGCGCTCACCCCTGCTCCCATCATGTGTGCCAGAGCACGCCCGTCCTGAAGGAGCACAGGTAGGAAGTGCCCCTGCTGGCCTTGCTGGCCCTTGGGAGGCGGCTACCGGAAGCCTGGACAGGCCAGTGAGGTCCCTCATGAGAAAAGTTGACAGGCCCTACCTACCTCCCTGTCCACACCACCTGGGTAGTTCTTAGCTGGACGGCATGGACAGTGAGTGACCAGTGAGACACCCACTTTGGTGTCTGTTCATGCAGGCCCATGAGAGGACGTTGCTGCTCTTCATTTCTCTCCTCTGGGCCCCTGATTTCAAGTTCGACTTTTCTTGACCATTTTCCCATTCTAGAAGTCCCCATATATCTGCCTGGCCATGGGCCTGGTACTCGAGGGCTGTGCCTCTGATTGATACACGCCCATTTGTTAGCACGGCTGACACTCCGAACCATGATTTAGGAGTCACCGGTTATTTCAATTTACTCTTTTTTGCGTTTTTAATTAGAAAATGAATCCCTCACGGCCCCATGATTAATGGCTCCACGGTTGCTCTGCCACCTCCCGTCCCGAAAGGCATCAGTGCGGGGCTGACAGGGAAGTCACGAGGCCTCTCTTGCTCCCGGCCATGGTGGCGGCACTTTCAGACAAAGTTTCCAAGGTGCTGGCAGCGAAGCTGGGAATCTCGTGTCAGACGCAGCTGCCACCCGCTGGGAGCCATGATCTTGACATCCTGCGAGTGGCGGTATGTCCCGATGGCACTGCCATGGTCAGCGCAGGCAGCCAGGGGAGTGGCTGACCTAGCCCATCCTGCAAGACAAGCCAGAGCACAGAGCTGAGCTGGGGCTGGTAGCCAGTCTCCTTTCTCAGTGCGGTGTCGGGGCAGTCTCCTGCACGTCCACAAGGGAACTGGCGTGGCTCTGGCTGCAGAGATGCCCTTTCTTCCGCCCAACAACTCCCTTCTCTGTGCTGCCCGTTCCCAGCTGCCCCTCCTGCTGGCCCCTCTCTTGGGGCCAGCCCTGTCCTCAAGGCTCGGTTCTGTAGTCTGAACATTCGGCACCTTCTCCCTGACTCTCTCGGCCCTCTGGCCTACAGGTGTGAGCGTGTAGGCCATCTCAGTGTTGTTGCGTCCAATGACCAATTTAAGTCTTTGGATCAACCTTTGCGCCAGCCAGCATCTAGATTTCCTACAAACGACCAGACGTGGAGGTTCAGATTCAGGCGCTGGGCCTTAAATCCAGATGAAGACTGAGAATTTGATTTGTTCCCAGTGAGCAATCTGCGCCTCCGGGAGAGGCTGGTGGGGACAGCAGGGGCCTGCGTGCACACAGCCAGACACTCTTCGCCACATGGACCCCAAGCCAGGAAAACCCAGGTGACCCCGCACAGGCCTGAGCAGCGCCTCCAGCCTGTAAGTGGCGCTGCCAGCCAGCTTGGCCGAGAATCACCAAGAGGTCCCCAGGGCCTCCGAAGCCCCCTCCTGGGAGCTCCCACTAATAACCAGAGGGAGACCTGGGCCGAGCTATGTCTCATCTTTCTGTTCCCGTTAACACTTTAAGTCTGTCTCGGTCCAGGCAGTTCCCATAGGGTTTTAGAATCAACTCGGTTTCTCCAAAACCCTGATGAGATTTTGCTTGGGAATGTGCTGACTCTATAAAACCAATTTAAGGCGTATTGACAAGGCAACTCCTCCGTTCTCTGCTGGTGGGACATTGGACAAGGTGCCATTCATTTACGTCTTTGATGATTCGGCCCTTTCTGGCTCTGGGCACTGCACGCGTTTCCTCAGATTGATCCCGAAGAATTCTTTTTATGTTTGACGCTGCATTGGCTGTCCCGGTTGATCCCAGACAGTTAGGAGAAATGCCGTGGGCTCCCCGCATCCATTCCCCCAGCCGTGACCCCCCTGCTGTGCCCCACAGAGACCCCATGCACCGTGGGTGCGTGGTCTCACAGTTGCCCCCCTGAGCTGCCTTTGAGCTTATTTTCCTTCCTTAGAATCTCCAGTATTGTGTTGAATAGAAGTGATGAGCTCGGCCCCCTCTTCTGAAAAGAGTTGTTTTAAATGTTTCTTCTGATTATTACTTATTTAGAACTTGTCTATGGGGGGTTGTAATTGTGTCTGCTGGGATCTTGCTGTGTTATATTGGTTTCTAGTGAGCCTTTCAATTTTGACTATTTTCATCTTTAAGGGGTTTATGTCCTCTGTACCAATTACTGAGAGCTGCCATGTGCAATAGACCATACACTGCTCTTGATTTGATCATATGAGACTGCTACTGGCACAGCACCACGATGATACCTCAAATTAGTGAGTGAAATAAATGCAAATGTCCAAGAGAAGTACTGACACTGGCTCTCAGACGCTGCCCTGGGTCCCGGATCTGTGCTGACACACACTGGCTCTCAGATGCTGTGCTGGGTCCCAGCTCTGCACCGACACACAGTGGCTCTCAGACGCTGTGCTGGGCACCGGCTCTGCACCGATACACACAGTGGCTCTCAGACGCTGTACTGGGCACCAGCTCTGCACAGACACACGATAGCTCTCAGACACTATACTGGGTCCCGACTCTGCACCGACACACACAGTGTTTCTCAGGCGCTGCACTGGTTCCCGGCTCTGCGCCGACACACACTGGCTCTCAGACGCTGCACTGGGCAATGGCTAGTCCTGCCAGGACTCTGGAGCACAGGGGCAGCAGGGGCCCCGGTACCACCCGGTGTGTCCTACTGTCTCTTGTCCCACAAATGGTATGGGTCCTTTGGAGTCAGCTGTCAACTTTGGACAAAGCTTTTGCCGAAATCACTGCCTGGGAGTCTGGCAGAGAATCTGCCTTCCCCAAAGGCTGTTTATTCTCCGTACCTCAGGCTTCGTGACAGTCGCCTAGTGGCGATCCCCCATTTCCTCCACTCCATCATCATACAAGCATCACCCGCCCCATCATCACTCCTACTATCAGCTTACCTCTACCAAACACCCTCCACCATGACCTCCTCTACTTACTTACCCGTAACCTCCAACATCACCTGACCGTACTCAATGAGCGCCTCCACCACTGCCCTTCCAATTGGCATGAATTCATCTTCACCTCCACCATCACCACCATCACCACCTTCACCACCACCATCACCACCATCACCACCACTGTCACCACCATCACCACCACCATCACCACCATCACCACCATCACCACCATCACCACCACCATCACCACCACCATCACCACCATCACCACCACCATCACCACCATCACCACCACCATCACCACCATCACCACCATCACCACCATCACCACCACGGTCACCACCTTCACCACCACCATCACCACCATCACCACCATCAGCACCACCATCACCACCATCACCACCATCACCACCACCATCACCACCTTCACCACCATCACCACCTTCACCACCACTGTCACCACCTTCACCACCTTCACCTCCACCATCACCACCTTCACCACCATCACTGCCATCACCACACCATCTCCACCATCTCCACCATCACCTCGACCTTCATCAACATCATCACTTTCAGCACCGTCACTGCCTCCACCATCACTGTCATCACCACCATCACCATCAGCCTCAGCCTTCACCTCCACTATCGCCGTCATCACCGCCTTTAGCACTTCGCCTCCTCCACCACCACAGTGGTGATATCTCGGCCCCCTTCTCAGCCGTCAGAACCTTAGTACCATCGCCACCTCTGTCACCCGCTGTCTCAGTCCCCGAGCAGTGTCACTTTAATGCCGTCCCACTATTCTCGTGTTAGTGGATTGTACATGGAAACCCCAGTTTAGAGTGTATATCAGCCTTGTAATGACAATCCTGCGGGAGCCCCTGTCCCATCTCTAGGGACTGTGTTGCTTAGTCTGTCGGACACTTTCGGACTTTGTAAGGTGGAGCTTCATGAGCTCGTCATCCGGGCCCCGAGGAGTCCTGAGGGCTGAGGTCACTCATTTGCAGCACGCTTTGCAGAAATAACCTCATTTAATTCAAATTTGTTACCTGAAAAATCATCTGATTGTGAAAATGATGCCTCTTTGTTGGGCGTTTGGCATTTTATATCCGAGCCCCCAGGACCAGGCGAGCTCTGCTCTCTATGCGTTTTCTCCTTTTTATTGTCCGCTTCATAAACTCAATTTAAGGGAAGTGTTTCCCACAGATTTCTCTGAGGTTTGGCGACTCTTTCATCTCTGACTTTTGCTCAGACAGACAGACCTGCTGTAACACTTGGTGTTCATAAAAGCTGCCAACGGAATGAGAAAGGTCAGGATTAAATCACAGCCGGGGGCGGGGGGCCGAGGTGAGGGAGTGAAACGCAGGGTGGGCAGAAGCTTGTTCCTGGGCGCTGACGCTGCTCCCAGCTGTAAGTTCTCAGGTGAACTGAAGAGAAGAATCATTCGCTGCTCACAGGACAGCAGAGCTTCTGTCGAAACACATGCAGAGAAATCACATCTGGAGAGAGAAGAGGAGCAGGAGAGAATGACAGAAAGGCAGAGGGAGATGCCAGAGAGAGAGAGAGAGAGAGAGAGAGAGAGAGAGAGAGAGAGGAGAGAGAAAGAAGAAACAGGAAGGGGGAAGAGGGAGAGAGAAAGAGCGAGGGAGAGAGGAAAAGGAGCCAGATTCCAGCAGCCCTTTATTATCTCCATGCGGGTGAGGGGCGTGGCGTTGGCTGGGCTGCTCCCGTGATAGCATTTTGGGAGCCGGGATCCTTTTTACTGGTGATTGGTCCAACCCAACAAGCAGATGCGTGGGCTTCCACGCGTTAGACTGTCCATCAGGCCCGTCAGGTCTGCAGGCTCCATGCTGCATTTTCATTACTGTGCTTTCTAATCTAGGGAGTCAATCATATATTGCGTCAATGCCGATACACATTGTCTCCGCAATTCATTGCTTAATGTAAAATTGGGAAATTCAGCATGCCGACATTTTTCAGCAGACACGCTGAGTGCAGCCCCTGTCATTTCTCGCAAAGGTCTACGATCTTTCTGCTTTGCTCAAATACTTGCCTCATTATCTTAATTTAAAGAAAAAAAAAGAAGATACTTTCAATGTTGGCCAGGAACCAAGAGCAGACAGATGAGCCAAATGATTAATCAAGGAAAAATAAATTAAAATAAACAGCACGCGATCATTAAAACGTAAAAACCAGGAGGTGCCAATCAAGGTCGGTCAGTGGTGACCGGAAATCAATGCCATTGATGCCGGCAGGCTGTGGGGTGGGAGGGGGCCGTGCCGGCGCATCCTTGGGTCAGCCCCAGAACCCTTTCTCCTGGGATCCCCCCACGGTCCCCTGTTTGGACACTCTGTCCCTGTGGACCCAGTTTTGCTGGCTGTCGCCCACTCCTGAGCAGGGCCCAGTGGCCCCGCACTTCCTCTCCCAACCCTCACAGCCACGTGTTTGCTGCAAGGCACCGCCCAGCGGCCAGAGGTGGGCGCACAGGTCAAGGAGCCGCTGAAGAGGAACCTGACTGGGCCACGGCTGAGCCACTGACCTAGAGCCAGGATTGAGGCATAGCCACTGTGGAGCCACGCATGGGCGCTCCTGTGCCAGGGCCACGTGTGGTACAGCCGTGTGCACACGCGCCCGTGGTGCGTGCCCTGGGCGTGCACGAGCATCGGCCGCTGTGGCTGTGGGGGCGGGGCGCATCCCCAGCCCGTCCTGCCACACGCGCGTCCGCTGAAGACTCGCCGCCCCGTCTCCCACTTACATCACACCCGGAGCAGCCTGTTTCTCATCCGATCTGTCTGTCAAAATGCAGAGCTTTAGAGAAAACAGCTGCCCCAGAATAGAGCGGGGCCCCCACCCCCACCGTCCCGGGCTGGCCACCGCGATCCATACAAAGCAGGCGGCCGCGTGGCGGCTTAATCGTCTCTCTCTGAGGAGGCTGCAGTGCTGTGTGCCAGGGAGCAGCCCCTGAGGGAGAGCCCGGCGAGGCGCGGGTTCCTCGAAGGCTGTCCTATTACCTTCCCCCGGCCAGCTGGTGGCTAACCAGACTGATAACCCGAAAGCACCGCAGCACAGACCCAATGATTTTTACATCAAGCAGCCTGATGTACTGCTCTGCCGTCTACCAATCCCTTTCCAATATCGATCCAGGCCTAAATGAGCCTTCCCTGCTTTGTACCATGAGCAATAATTAAAAAAGCAGCACATTGATTTTAACTAATATTATGAAGGGGCTGGATGTGCACATACTTGGGAAACAGCGACTTGGTCCATCTTTCATTGTTGAACAAAGGGTCCTGATTAAAGTTTGGACACAGGAAAGAGAAATGTGTCTGCGATTGAACGTGTCAAAACTTATACCTGTCCTGTTTTATTATAAATCTCATTTCAATACAAATGGAACTTAATTTTTTCCCCCTGAGCTCAACAAAATAAACAAGAACATTAAATCCAGGCTCTAGCCCGACTCTCACATACTGTACGAACAGAAGTGACTGGGGAAACGTTTCCTGGAGACGCTGTGGTCCTAAACTATGCCACGCTAAGAAATGTCTTCGCCTGCAGAGCTTGCACGAGCAGACCAGCACTGGGTGACCAGCTCCGGGCTGTGTCCTCAGGGACATTCTCAGTCAGCTCCCAGCTGCCTGCCCGTGCTCAGAGCTAACTCTGGGAAACAACCTGTAAGACAAAGAAAATGTTGGCGCTGTATCGCAGTGCACCTGGGACCAGAGGGCACACAGGGGCCGACTGGACAGAGGCCGCTGTGCAGGCCAGAGCGCCTGTGCTCTCCTGCCTCTCCCTGGGGGCCATATGGGCAGGACTCGGGGCCGGAGAGGGACCGGAACAGGACAGGGCAAGTGTCTGGGACAGGGCAAGGCTCAGGATGGGAAGAGCGTCCAGGATAGAACAGGGCAAGGGTCAAGGCCAGAGTGAGGCTTCAGGAAGGGGGACAGTCTGGACAGGACAGGAGCAGGGTCAGGTCAGGATGGGAAGAGGCCACAGGCCAGGAAAGAGTGAGGCTCCAGGACGCGGAGAGGCCCCAAGATGGGGAGAAGGACCAGGCCAGGACTGGAAAAGACACACGTTCTCCTCAGGGCACACATTCTCCTCTGGGCTACACACTCTCCTCAGGGCACCTGCTTTCCTCAGGGTACACACTCTCCTCAGGTCACACATTTCCTCAGAGTACACACTCTCCTCAGGGGTACACACTCTCCTCAGGGCACATGCTCTCCTCAGGACACACTCTCTCCTCAGGGCACACATTCTCCTCTGGGCTACACACTCTCCTCAGGGCACCTGTTTTCCTCAGGGTACACACTCTCCTCAGGTCAACATTTCCTCAGAGTACACACTCTCCTCAGGGGTACACACTCTCCTCAGGGCACATGCTCTCCTCAGGACACACTCTCTCCTCAGGGCACACATTCTCCTCTGGGCTACACACTCTCCTCAGGGCACCTGTTTTCCTCAGGGTACACACTCTCCTCAGGTCAACATTTCCTCAGAGTACACACTCTCCTCAGGGGTACACACTCTCCTCAGGACACATGCTCTCCTCAGGGTACACGTCTCCTCAGGGCACACATTCTCCTCTGGGCTACACACTCTCCTCAGGGCACCTGTTTTCCTCAGGGTACACACTCTCCTCAGGTCAACATTTCCTCAGAGTACACACTCTCCTCAGGTCACACATTTCCTCAGAGTACACACTCTCCTCAGGGGTACACACTCTTCTCAGGCCACATGCTCTCCTCAGGGCACACGTCTCCTCAGGGCACATGTTCTCCTTAAGGGTACAACTATCCTCAGGACACATGATCTCAAAGCTTTTGATAAGCTCAGCACAACTGACACACCTGAGGGATCTGACTGCCAACAAGCCATGCATGTGCCAAGGGTCAAAGACAGATGCTGTGGCCTGCCTTAGGGACACGCAGGGTCAGCGTGCACATGAGTCAGTACCTGCTAACAAGGAAGGTCTCTACAAGGGGGTCAGTGTCCAGTGCAGGCCCTCATGATGTGTCAAAGTTGCAGAGCCTAGGTCCCTCCCTCCTATGGCTTTGCTTCTCCGGTGAGCCCCTCCGGGAGCCCCTCCATGCGAGAGGTAAGGAGCACGCGAGAGGACGGAGCACACGGGAGGCACGGAGCACGCGGGAGGCACGGAGCACGCTGGGAGGCACGGAGCACGCGAGAGGCATGGAGCACGCGAGGGGCACGGTGCTCCTCCTCCTGCCCTTGCAGTCAGCCTGGCATGGATCCAACATCCGATGCAGGGATGGGGTGAGCAACCTGGGTCGTGAGTCTCAGTGAATGGCAGCAAACACACTGAAGCTTGTGAAGCACTTTAGCGTGGCCAGATTAGAGCCAATTTAGGAATTTGGGGCCGGTCGAATGAGCACACTTACATCCGCCCTTGGAGTTAGCAGTATAAAGGAAACAGCACACAGTCATTTCCGGGAGTTCTGAGCATTGGACAGTGTGCAATAAGATTCCTGTTAAATCCCTCCATACTCCGGCTAAAGGGAAGCACCTCCGGTGGGCAAGGGTGAGTTTCCGGCACCCCGGGACTGCGTGGTCTCTGGGCCTGTGGTGATGCGGAGTGGCCACCAGGCTACCGGACGAGGCCAGTGTGCTGTTTTATTGGACACCGTTCTGCAGATTGTAGCCAGAGAAAACATGCATGAAAATTGACTAAGGCTCTCGTTGAGACTTGAAAGAGGGTAGGAAATGTGACTTTATTCACACATAACAGGATTTCACATGTCTAAACTGTCAGGGGGGCATGGAGAGAGAAATATAAAAAAAAAGTGAAGCAAAGTTGCGAGGCACAGGCTTACGTACCAAGAAAATATGTATTTGTATGATCTAAGCATTAACTCACGCAACATTAAGGAAACTTCACAATAACCCCAAGAAGACAGAAGCAAGAAAACTTAACCAGAAAAACAAGACCCATAAGAGAAAAGCCAAAACATTGCTGGAGAAATAGAAAATTCCCTCAGCGGGTGGAGAGCCAACCCGTGCTCATGGATGTGCAGGCAGTGACCCCCACCCCCACCCCCGGCCCGCAGCCCCTCACAGGTTTCCTTGGATTCCCTCATTCTGTGGCAATGTTGGAGGTGAAGGAACAGAACAGCGAAACACCGTGACATGGAAGATGAGCTAGAGAGCTCTGAGTTTGGTAATTAGGACCATCTGCAGTGTCCAGGGGCACGGGGACAGATCAGACGTCACTCCACAGAGCACAGCCACAGGAATCAGAAGGGACCAGCTACATAGACTGGCAGCTGAGACTATCGAGATACAAGCAAAATAGAACAAGTTTTTCCCTTTCTTTTTTCTCTTTTACAGCTTTTTGGGTCACACTCCGTGATGCTCAGGGCTTACTCCCTGGCTCTGCACTCAGAAATTACTCCTAGCAGTGCTCGGAACCAATGCAATGCGAGGTATTGAGCCTGGGTCAGCTGCGTGCAAGGCAAATGCCCTCCCCGCTCTACTATGACTTTGGCCTCCCAAAAAAGAGCAGTTTCATGTTCACAAAGGATAATGGGACAGTTGGGCACTGTTGTACATGGATATTTGTGACGTGCGCAATTCACTCCCAACCGCTCTGAGATAAATGTGTGCTCCCACAGAAGGACGCATTCAGGGAGTTGGGAGCGGGGCTAACTTTACCAGCAGGGCCTCGTGGCCTTCAAGCCAGCCCCAGCCTCTCAGCAACAGCCAGGGTGCGTCAGCAGGGAACAAACAAGGAAAATGAACATACACAGACAAAAAGCGCGAGCTTCCGATTATGGCATTCAAGAGGCACAAGGCCACTGTGCCTTGTGGCGGATTGTGGCGGATACTGTGAGTGTATATTGTGGCCGGATACTGTGAGTGGATATTGCAGGCCGTGGGTCTGGTAACGGACTTGTGTTCGGAATATATATGTAAAAAGCCCTCGAAGGGAGCATAAAGACAAAAACTCAATATGGGCCGAGGGCTTGAGTGGACGTCCCTCCCGAGGACCGTCGCCTATGGCCAGTCAGCACGTGGAAATATTCCTCGTGCCAGGAGTCATTGGCAGGAAACAAATCCAGGCCACAGAGAGCCTGGTCTGTCCAGAGCGGTGTCTGTCCACACCGCTGAGGCCAGGAGAACGGAGGGAAAAGCGTCCCTGGCATCTGCTTTAGCTCTTTTCCACCTGGGTCCCCAATAACCAAGGGAGAGAAATGCTCCTCCCCGTTTCCTCCCTGTCCCCTCTCTCTCTCCCTACACCCTGTCCCTCCTCCCCCTGCTCCTTCCTTGCCCGCAAAATTTTTTAAATTCTCGAGGAAATGCTCCAGCACAGCTGTTTGTAGAATCTCCACACACTTGCACTTTCCACACTCTGTAGGGGTCAGTATTTGTGTCTCGAGGTCCGGGTAAGCTCACACATGGGGTCACCTGTTCTGGCCTATTGCTGCCTAATCACCTCAGTGTTTGGGGAATCTTGCACAGGCCGGCCTGGGTGTTCTTCCACAGGGAGCACCTTGGGCACCTCGTGCTCCAGCAGGTGAGAGCACAATACCCTGACCTGGAGCTTGGCACACAGAGAGAGCATTATTGGCCCACTGCCATCTGAGGATGTGGCAAGGGACAAGTGTCACCTTGAGAAGCATGGGGTCTCCCTCCAGACGCGCTCCTGGCCTGACTTACTCACAAGGTGTACAGACGGTGACGGGAGGAGTCACACCCGTCTGACACTTGTGGCTGAGTGGCCAGCACGAGGGTGGTGTGGCCTCTCTGCCCAAGGGCACTGTGGGGTCTCAGCTCTGGGGCTATGGTCTGTCCAGAGCCTCAGGGCTCACCAAGCAGGAAGGAGGACATGGCAGGGGATAGATGGGGGCTGGAGGCCATGAGTGTGCCGCAGCGTGTGCCCGGGCAGAGGGAGCGGTGGCCTGGGCAGAACCCTCGAGCCTGCACCACACAGATGCACCAGGCAGGCTGGCTGGGCCTGAGCAGAGGCCATGAGGTGGATCGAGTGGCTGAGTGACATGAGGGCGACTTTGGAAAAGGCGAGAAACCCCCACCCAGGCTTTTGGGCCTCTGCCTTGAACAATGGGCACCAAGACATGCCAATTATGGGAGCCTCCTGTTGTGGTGAGCTGTTGCCTGATGCCGCCATAAGTGGCTCTGGGTCTTTGCAGCTTAAACCCATTTGCATGCCTTAAGGCCAGCGCCTCATGCTGAAGATCCGTCTCCACTTCTCTCGGCCTTTGGCTAGGGTCAAGTGAAGAGATCCATCTTGTGTAGATCACAATAGGAGAGTGGGGGCAGATACAAAAAAGACAGTTTGATTTTAATGACTCTTGGGATATCTTTATAATTTCTATTATGGAGCCAATGTTATCTGGTTTGGGTTACTTTTCTCTTATCCTCCATGGGTCCCAGCATGGGACAAACTAGGATTTACCAGGAGGAAGCCTGGCTACATTGGGGGCCACTCTGTAAGAATCAGCTCTGCTAGGATCAAAGGAGCAGTCATGCTGGCCTGTTCAAGGGTGGGCCTGTAACACTCTCAGTAAAACAAAGGGAAGAGCATGTCAGATTACCCTGGAGCAGAGCAGCATGGACAAGGGCCCTGTGGGTGTTGGAGATAACCATCTAGTTGCATGGAGTTCGTGGTCTGAAATTATGATGTTATTTCCCAATGTCATACATCTTGTGCTGCTTTCGTTCTTAGGTGTGATTCCTGCACCAGCCCCTCTCCACAGTGCTTTGCATAAGAGCCCTTGGGGTAGAAGGGATTGAGTCCCTGTCATGAGCAGTGTAGAGACCTGGGCGAGATGTGGTTTGCCTGGAGATTTGCATGTGAGTGCTGGTCTTTGACTTTGCATAGGTTGACCCACAGGCGCCCCCACCTTTGGCTTTGGCACTGTTTGGGAGAGAAAAAGCTGCAATTTTGGGGAAGAAGCATCCATTTGGGGGGAGATCTAGGCCTGAGCACATGGTCAGAGAAATCTGATCAGCAGCCCTAGGTCTAGAGATTCCTTCACTTTGGACTATTAGCAGAGTTTGTTTAATATTGGTGATAAGTAAAAGCCTTTTGGAACTGTGCTGGACTTTGCCCTTCTGTTGATGGCCGTTGAGGTAAAAGGGAACCTGGTCCCTGATATTGTCGGGGAACCGCACCAGACCCCCTGACAGTGAGCGATGTCTGAGCAGCCACATCAAGTTCCAGTAAAGCCAAGCTGACATCTTCCTCTACATCTTTGCTCCTCATTATATCACGTGTGTGAGCGTGTGTGTATGAGCATGTGTGTGCGTGCCATATGCATGTGTGTATATGTGTGCATAGCATGCTTGTATGTGCGTATGCACTCACGAACACGCCTTGTAAGGAGAAGGAAGCAGGAAGGCTGTTGGCAAACAGTGCTAGCTGTGAACTTGTCCACTATGGTGTGGTGGGAGATGGAGGTTCCAGCTCGCCTCAGACTTTTATGTGAGGTGACAGATGAGGAATCGGAGGTGCACGGCGCCTGGTCTGGCTCCGAGAGTGTCCACTCACCTTCCCGCCGCAGCCCCTGCCTGTCTCCGGAGAGTGTCCACTCACCTTCCCGCCTCAGCCCCTGTCTGTCTCCGAGAGATGTCCATTCACCTTCCCGCCTCAGCCCCTGGTCTGTCTCCAGAGAGTGTCCACTCACCTTCCCGCCTCAGCCCCTGGTCTGTCTCTGGAGAGTGTCCACTCACCTTCCCGCCTCAGTCCCTCTCTGTCTCCAGAGAGTGTCCACTCACCTTCCCGCCTCAGCCTCTGGTCTGGCTCCAGAGAGTGTCCACTCACCTTCCCGCCTCAGCCCCTGTCTGTCTCCGAGAGTGTCCACTCACCTTCCCGCCTCAGCCCCTGGTCTGTCTCTGGAGAGTGTCCACTCACCTTCCCGCCTCAGTCCCTCTCTGTCTCCGAGAGTGTCCACTCACCTTCCCGCCTCAGCTCCTGGTCTGGCTCCGAGAGTGTCCACTCACCTTCCCGCCTCAGCCCCTGGTCTGTCTCCGGGAGAGTGTCCACTCACCTTCCCACCTCAGCCCCTGGTCTGTCTCTGGAGAGTGTCCACTCACCTTCCCGCCTCAGCCCCTGGTCTGGCTCCGGAGAGTGTCCACTCACCTTCCCGCCTCAGCCCCTGTCTGTCTCAGAGAGTGTCCACTCACCTTCCCGCCTCAGCTCCTGGTCTGGCTCCGGAGAGTGTCCACTCACCTTCCCGCCTCAGCCCCTGGTCTGTCTCCGGAGAGTGTCCACTCACCTTCCCACCTCAGCCCCTGGACTGTCTCTGGAGAGTGTCCACTCACCTTCCCGCCTCAGCCCCTGGTCTGGCTCCGAGAGTGTCCACTCACCTTCCCGCCTCAGCCCCTGTCTGTCTCCAGAGAGTGTCCACTCACCTTCCCGCCTCAGCCCCTGGTCTGGCTCCGGAGAGTGTCCACTCACCTTCCCACCTCAGCCCCTGGTCTGGCTCCAGAGAGTGTCCACTCACCTTCCCATCCCTTTTGGTCTGTCTCTGGGCAGCGCCCACTCACTTCCCACCACTGTTCCGTCTGGACTTCCGTCCATCCTCAGAGGACTGTTGGCAGAGTCACTGGAGGGAGCCGAATGGCGGTGGAAGGCGCTGCTGCCCACACAGTCTGTGGCCCTGCTGGCGGTCTTGTTGCTGCTCCTCTTCCCCATCAGGGCCTGTGATTTCTGCAGGTTTTGGTCTCTGCACCACACGTGGCAGCGCTCAGGTTTCCCTCCTGGCAGGCTGAGGGGGACCGTAAGCGGTGGCAGGCATTGAAATGGGGTCAGCTGCATGCAAAGTACACCCACAGCGCCACGCTCGTCCCCAGCCCTCCGATGTAGGGGTACCAGTGGTCACTTCCACGTGACCCACCGGGCTGCCCTGTTTATACTTCACCTGGCGCTGGAACTCCGGGCCTCACAGGACCCTCCCAGAGCCCCTGAGAGCCGTCACTGCATGCGGACTTTCGGTGACTTGTGCTGCTGCTGCGGGCCCCAAGGGGCCAAGAGCTGTGGTGCTGGACAAGCCCCGCAGTGACCTCAGGTACGGGTGGCCTAAGCGTGGGAAAGCAGATTCTTTAGGGAGAACCCGGGCTCCTTCTGCAGGGCGCCCCGTGAGAATCCCCACAGAAGCTGCTTGCGTGGGGGTTTGTCGGGAGCGAGAGGACAGTGACCGCAAGCAGCCGGTCACTCCTGCCACGTGCGTGTTCAGGGCTCAGCATAGAGTGGACACACAGTCAGGGCCTGAGGCCGTGTTCATTCCGGGATAGGGGCAGGAAATGGCTGCATAAAGTCAGGAGAGGGACGGAGACCCCAGCAGGCCGCCCCTGTGTGATGGACAGAGCCCCCTGCCCAGGTCACCCTTGAGTGGAAAGTCAGGAGAGGGACGGAGACCCCAGCAGGCCGCCCTGAGTGATGGACAGACCCCTGCCCAGGTCACCCTTGAGTGGCAAGTCAGGTGGCCGCTCCTCAAACAGGGCTGCCACAGTATGTCTAGGTGTATCTGAGGTGTCGCTGTTCCACGGTGCAGGGCCGAGGGTCTCCGTGGCTGGATTGGGACCCGCAGTCATGTCCCAGCAGCTCCTGTGGCAACAGGCAGGCAGGGCGACCTTGGGGCCATGCCAGGGCTGAGGTTCAGTCACAGGGTCCCAGGCTCACTGTCACCCACCCGGATGGGTGTCCTGAAGCCAATGACTAGAGAAGTGCCCGCGAAACCACAGCCTACAGCCCACGGGAGCCAGGGGCCAGGATCCAGGGCCAGGGCCAGGCCCTTCTCGGCGGCACCTACCCCTCTACCTGCTCCTGCTCTGACAGGCAGGAACCGCATCAAGGTCATTTTTAATAACTGTCGATAGCTGAGGAGCCAGCGGCTCTACCGACACCCTCTGGCTGCGCTCGGGGCTCTGCTCAGGTCCTCGGGGAAGCGATTATTATTGATATTAGTGAATGAGTATTGATAGACGTTTCATGAGCAGACGCATCTGCAGTGGACGCGGCCACCCTGAGCGGCAGAGCCTCGAGGTGGGGAGAGACAGGCCTGATGTCTGCAGAGACAGAGCTCAGGGCAGCAGTGCGTGGCTGACCAGACCCTCGGCTCCCGTGGCACTGCCGCAGGGCGTCTCACCCAGACTTCGGGAAGGCAGTGCCCGTCGTGCTGCTGGCACCTGACCCCGGCCTGGGCGAGTTTGAACTTCGGAGCCAGCTGCGGCACAGAGAAGTGGTCTCTGATCCGATGAACCTGGGGGCTGCCAAGAGACAAGAGCGGAGTGTGGGGAGGCAGAAGGACAGTTGGGCAGAGAGAGGCTGACGGACAGTGGGAGGAAGGGCTGGGCCCACAGAGGCAGCCTCGGCCCGTGCGCGTCAGCAGCAGGAGACTGGACCAGGTGACTCCGAGCACTGGGATCAGCCAACTTGGGCCCCCCCACCCGGCTGATGGGTGCTCGGGTGAGCTGTGATTGTGTGATGTGGGAGGGGGCCCCTGAGCAGGGGTGCAGGGGCTGAGAGCAGCACCAGGGAGGAAGAGCCCGGCTATTCGTCTCAGCGTTAAGGTGCAGCTGGAGTAAATCAGGAAATTAGTGCTTCTGCCATTACGCCTTGTATTTCTAATTCTGTAAATTCAGAGCAAGATAAGATAACTGGGCTGAAAAAATGCCTCTTGTCCGCACGCTCGTTCACGGCACAGCACACCAGGTACTGCCCGGAGCCCCAGGCCAGCCCCGGTGCATGTGCCCAGGGTGGAGGGAAGCAGCGGGGAGCTGGGCTCTGGGTGGCCCATGGCACTGCTGGCTGCTGGGCCCCATCGCTGGGCTCTGGGTGGCCCATGGCACTGCTGGCTGCTGGGCCCCCGCTGGGCTCTGGGTGGCCCATGGCTGGAGCCCCTTTGCCTCCCCTCACCCTTTTCCTTCTCCACGGTCCCCTGCAGGGGCAGCTGTGAACCCAGGTATCTCTGAGAAGATTCTTGGGAATGTGGGAATGTGCTTCCCACCATGTTTTCTCTGTGGAAGCCAGAGAAGAGCCCCAGGCTCTGTGTGCAATCCGGCAGGCCCAGGACGGACGTGGAGAGAGTGTGGGTCAGTCCAAACCAGGGGGCAAGATTTGGCCCCGCTTTCTTCAGGGCAGAGACCCTGGACCCCTGCAACATGAGTCCTGCCTGAGGTCCCAGGAAGGAAGGCAGGATTGGGAATGGGGATGGGAGAGCTTCCTGCACAAACCCCAGACCCTGCAGAGTCCCACGGCTGTGGCTCCAGCTCACCTCTCCAGGTGCAAGACACTGCCCCCAAGTCCCTAAATGTACATCCGTGTGCAGACATCTGCAGACATAGCACCATGCAAACATATGCACACAGACACAGCCACATGCACACATGGGCACCATGAAGACACACATGTACACATAGGTGCATATTCAGTACACATGGACACATATGAAGACATCACGTGTACACGTAGATGCATACTCAGTATACGTGGATGCACATGAAGACATGCATGTACACATAGATATTTTCAGTGCACATGGACACACATGAAGGCACTACATGTACACATAGATGTATATTCAGTACACATGGAAAATCATGAAGACACACATGTACACATAGATGCATATTTAGTACACATGGACACACATGAAGACATGTGTGCACATAGATGCATGTTTAGTACACATGGACACACATGAAGGCACACATGTACTCATAGATGCATATTTAGTACACATGGAAACACATGAAGACACATGTACACATAGATGCATATTCAGTATACATGGACACACATGAAGACACACATGTACACATAGATGTGTATTCAATACACATGGACACACATGAAGACACACATGTACTCATAGATGCATATTCAGTACACATGAAAATACATGAAGACACACATGTACACATAGATGCGTATTCAGTACACATGGACACACATGAACACACACGTGTACACATAGATGCATACCCAGTACACATGAATACACATGAAGACATTCATGTACACATAGATGCATATTCAGTACACATGGGAAAACACGAAGACATACATGTACACATAGCTGTGTATTCAGTACACATGGACACACATGAAGACACATGTACACATAGATGCATATTCAGTACACATGGACACATGAAGACACATGTACACATAGATGCATATTCAGTACATGGACACACATGAAGACACAGTGTACACATAGATGCATATTCAGTACACGTGGACACACATGAAGACACATGTGTACACATAGATGCATACTCAGTACGTGGATGCACATGAAGATGTGCATGTACACATAGATGTATTTTCAGTACACATGGACACACATGAAGACACACGTGTACACATAGATGCATTTTGGTACACGTGGACACAGATGAAGACACACATGTACATGGGCACATACAAGTGATGCACACGGGACATATGTACACATGTGTTAGGGCTCCCTTTAAGAGTTAAAGTCATTGTGTCCTAACTAAGAGATCAAACAGTTGGAGAAACAACTGAGTGAGTTGATTGAGTCGGGGGAGGCTGGTTCTCAGCTGGCAGGATGGAGAGCTGGAGGGCAGAGAGAAGGGCTGGCTGAGCTTGCCCAAGGGCAGTGCCTGGGCATAGTTTGAAGAGAGTCTTGAAGGGAGTTCAGAGCCTCTGGGCTGGGTCTGTACCTGATACTGTCAGTTAGGCACACAGCTGTAAGCTGACATCATGCATGAACACATGGCACAGATGCAATCACACGGATGGGGCACATATGACACACATGCACACATGCTGATATAATACAAATACATAGATGCACGTGTAGACACATGTTAACATGAACACATATGCTGACACATGTGCCCACACATACAGGCCTACATACAGACACATGTAGACACACATCAGGCGTATGCATATGGAATCCATGCCCACACAGACCCACTCGTGTATACACTCTGACCTGTACATGCACGTAGACACACACTCCCACACAGACATGCACACTCACACACAGACACACACTCACACGCACACAGACACAATCCACCCCACAGATGCATACACAAACTCCCACACAGACACACATAATCACACCCACACAAACACATATCCACCACCCCATATACACAGACCTTGCACCTCCCACTCATATACATACTCCCACACAGACACACACTCCACAGTCTCACACGCTCCCACACAGACACACATAATCACACCCACACAAACACATATCCTCCACCCCATATACACAGGCACACTCCCACTCATATACATACTCCCACTTAGATACACACTCCCAAACAGACACCCACACAGACACACACACACACACACACACACCTCCCACACACAGCAATGTGGGCGTGGGGGCACCATCCCAGGGAAGAGGCTGGGTGAGCGTGTGAGGGACCCTGAGTGCCAGCCCCGTGTGCGACGCTTGCTGCTGGGGACCAGCGTGCTCCCCTGGTGCCCGGCCCTCACGCAGCCAGGCCGAGAGCCACACTGCAGTTCTGTGCAACATGGAGAAACCCTGAATAATAAACCTCACATTATTTCCTCATACATGTCCATATGTAATAAATGGGCATTTCAGTGTCTATCAATTATCTAGATTGGTGCAGATTTTTTTTCCAAAATGCCAGTTTTAATTGCAAAAGTGCTGCCGGCTTCGGATTTTAATTGCGCTTCACAAATGGTTGGACCGGCAGAGCCATCACAAAGGAAAATCATTTTAATAGCAAGGCGCTGCCTCTCTGCCGGCTTCAATTTCATTTTACAAGATGTGGGGTCATCGGGCGTCGTGATGAGGGATGAGAGGCTCTGGGGGGCTCCGGGGCTCAAGGGCCTGGGCCTGGCACTGTGACCCGGACGCCCTGAGCTGGCTGCGGCCGCACAGGTCAGCTTGACTGTGAGATCTCGGAGCAGAGGTGGCCGAGGGCTTTCACATTGTGTCCAGGGCTGCCGTCCCCTTTCCCGCTGCGCCCCAGGGTGATGAGTCCCCCTGGCCCAAAGGGCCTGACTCACGTTCACCAAACACAGGCCATGGCATGCCACCTGTCCTGCGCCGCTGGCACTCATCAGCCGGAAGGGGCAGAGCTGCTGAGTGAGCAGCACCGTCCCTCCACGGGCCTGCGGGGCCCCTGGCCAGCTCACCGCCCCTCTAGGGGTCTGTGGGGGCCCCTGGCCAGCTCACCGTCCCCTCTACAGACCTGTGGGGGCCCATGGCCAGCTCACCGTCCCTCCATGGGGCCTGTGGGGGCCCCTGGCCAGCTCACCGCCCCTCCATGGGGCCTGCGGGGTCCCCTGGCCAGCTCACCGTCCCTCCATGGGACCTGCGGGGCCCCTGGCCCAGCTCACCGCCCCCTCCATGGGGCCTGCGGCGTCCCTGGCCAGCTCACCGTCCCCTCCATGGGGCCTGCGGGGGTCCCTGGCCAGCTCACCGTCCCCTCCATGGGGCCTGTGGGGCCCTGGCCAGCTCACCGCCCCCTCCATGGGGCCTGGCAGTCCCTGGCCAGCTCACCGTCCCCTCCATGGGACCTGCGGGGCCCCTGGCCAGCCACATTCTCTCTTAAGGGCTCTGCCTCTGCCCCACCTGCTCCAGCTCCAGCGTTTGCTTAGATCCCTGCAGGCACTGAGAAGGCAGGTTAACAGTTCGATGGCCGCTCCCGTGCACACAAAATGAACACATAAGCGTCTGTCTATTTCCGCATATATTTATTATTTATCTGGAGGAGGCGCTGAGCCCAGCCCGTGATTGAAGGCTGAAGACCCTGAGTGCTGGGGGAGCCATGAGGCCAGCAGGGTAAGGTCCTCCCTTGCCGCACGAGTGGGTTCAGAGGCAGAAACTCAGGCGCCATCAAGGAAAACCCTAATTCTAGCACCGGCTCTGAGGGAGGGGCTGGGTGCAAGCCTGCTGGGACCAGGTCCCACCTTGGACATGTCACATCTCGCTGTGCCCCAGGACAACCACGGGACCCACAGGCCGGCAGTAGGCAAATGCAACAGTGAAGATTTGCGAGCAGACGGGGACGGTGAGGCAGGTGTGAGCAGCCAGGGGGCGCTGCAGAGCCTGTGCTCAGCGTCATGACAGCGGGACCCCACAGGAACCTGAGGCCTTAGCACACAGAGG
>JAJIBD010013539.1:0-12743 GCA_021461705.1 Cryptotis parvus | reverse complement strand
AAATTATAGTATAACTTATTAAAATAATATATTATCTTGATTTGAAAATAGGAAATATGGAAATTATTTGAATTTAAAGCAAAGATGTTTGATTTCTTCTTTTCAGGGAACTTCAGGGCCTGATCCAACAACTGTGTACGTGGATCTGAAGTCTCTAAGACATGACAGGTACAGTAGCTTGGGGTGTTCATTCCCAGAATTCCTGCACAGAACAGATCTGTTCTGTGCCTCACTAAAGCTAGCAACCCCCTTGATCGCTTCTGTATTTTCTCTAAATGGGGTGCATATAAAAAATAAAATAAATGGGGTACATAGACGGATGGAATTTGCTTTCAGTTTCTGATAAGATTCATATCTAGGAAAGAGGAGAGGGGCCAAGTGATTGCACAGTGGGTAAATCGCCTGTCTGGCATGCGGCCGACTCGGGTTCAATCCCGGGCATTTGTATGGGTCCAAGCACTGACAGGAGTGATTCCTGAGTGCAAAAAAAGGGGTAACCCCCAAGCACTGTCAGGTATGGCAGCCCCACTCCCCAAAAAAATGGAAAGAGGGAGAGGGATTTTTCTTTTCTGTCCTAGCCAGATTAGGCGCTTAGAAGAAAGCTTTAATTTTCACAGTGGAAAGTAATACTTAGTTCTTGACTGTGTAAATGCATTTTGAGACTTTTGATGGAAATGGATGCTCTTTTTTTCAGAAAATAAGAGATGGGCAGGGCCAGATAAATAAGCAGAGCCCAGAGTCTGGATACACAGTCCCAGACCCCTGGAAGAAAGTCCCGAGCTGGGAATGTGAAGGTCTTCAGTCAGGACAAGGGACGTGTCTAGGGATGCTTTTGCTTATCACTCTCTCAGCAAGGGGGAGCTACTGACATCTAGTGGGTAGAAGCCTGGAGGGCCCAGGAGAACCTCACCCAGAATCCCTGACCCTGAGTAGCGTGCAGAGCCGGAGAGACGCCTCTGGCACAGGGAAGAGCGCCTGGGGGTATGAGAAGCAGCCTCCCGCTCTCAGGCGCAGGGACCTGACGGAATACTTCCATGGAGGAATTGTTGTTCTCCAGCAGGGTTCGTCCTCGTGGAACGGGTGCCCCACAGAGCTTGCTCCTCTCCGAGTCCGAAAGGTAACTTGTTCTTTCACTCACTGGGAAAGCAGTCTTTGTGAATTGGTTTTGTTTGTTTTCTTTTTTGGGTCACATCCAGCAATGCTCAGGGATTACTCCTGGCCATGCTCAGGGGACCATATGGGATGTCATTGCTAACATTTTAACTTAGCAAGTACTTTAAAAGTCATAGATCAGAGTGGTAAGGTGGGTATCAGTGGGTTCAGTAGGTAGGGCACTTGATTTGCATGCACCCAAGCTGGGTTCAATTCTCCAGCACCCACTGTGGTCTCCTGAGTACCACCAGGAGTAATCCTTGAGCACAGAGCCTAGAGTAGGCCACTTTTGACCACTGTCAAAAAACAGAATTTTCATCAGATACTGATTTGAAGTTGCTTCGTTTCCAACTCCTGCCCCACTTTTAGCTCCAGCTAACTGGAAACAGGGATGAGCTCAACAATGGAGCACTCCTTGCACATGTGAGGCCCTGGGGTCAGTTCCTTGGACTGAAAACAAAATAAAAACTAAACCTACCACTGGCATATTCTTCTTGGCAACCCAGCAGAATACTCAAGGTGGAAACAGGCGCAATGCCTGGAAAGGACCCAGGGCGAGGAAGAAGGCGGAGCATGTGCTTGTGCGTGGGGCAGCATGTGCACAGCTGAACTCCCCAACGGCCGGGCCAGTCACTGGGAACAGCCCAGGCACTGGGCACCTTCCCACTTCCACTGGGATAGAAAGGGAAGGTTTTAGCAGTTATAGAGACTGTATGCGGTGGTAAAGTACAACACAGACCAGCCAGTTGTACTTGTATAATGTTACAAGGAGGAAAATGGGGGTAGCAGGTAAGGGTGTAAGGTATACTATCATGGAAGATGAAAGACAAAATATGGGACAGATTGAAGGAATTTGAATTGATTACGGAGGTAAGATCTTAGAATGAGGCTGTAAAATATTCGGAGAGATTCAGTTTCCTGTTCAGCGAGCACTGGGCAGCTTCTCAACAACAGCAACTTCCTTCTCACGGTTCCAGACAGGCTGTTCCCAGGCACTCACTGGAGCTGGTAAGGGGCTGGTTCAGAGTTTGCCATCTTATCAGCTATGCGTTGGATGATAGAACATTAGCAAGAGCAATCCATTTCCTCAGCCTTTTGAAGAGATACTGATGGTACCTAAAAAATCCCTTGTGGGAGGCCAGCGCAGTAGTACAGTGGGGGAGGGTGTTTTCCTTGCATATGGCCAACCTGGGTTCGATCCCTGGCATCCCATATTGTCCCAGAACACTGCCAGGATTAATCTTGAGCACAGAGCCGGGAATAACCCTGAGCACCACCAGGTGTGACCCCTCCCTGCCCACCCCACCCCCCCAGAAAAACAACAAAAAATCTCTTGCTGTAATTGTGAAAGGCAGAGAAATTTGAGTAAAGAAATGAACCATTGAGACAGGGATGTGTTTCTGGTAGAGTACATTCGTTGTTTGTGTGAGGCCCCGGATGTGGGTGGGAAATAGCAGATAAATAAATTCAGAAGCGAAGCTGCAGCAGTGGCCCAGCTGTAGCGCACTTGCCTCTGGGTGTGGCTTCACTCCAGCACCACAGAAACGTACAGGAATTGTGGCTCACATGTCTCGTGGGTCGCCGCCTGGGAGCTTACTCTGCTTTCACTTTTCTATTTGGAAGTCTTTGGAGCTGGGTTCTGATGCTGTGATCTAATCATCTGCCCAGCTGAGCCTTAGCACAGCACCTGGTCTGACTGTGGGAACCTGTTTCCTGGGAATTTGTGAGTGCGGCTCGGTCATTATAGACCTCAGGTACTCAGCGAAACTCCAGAAACTCCGGAGAATAGGGAAGATTTTAGGGGTCACAGAGACAGTGCAGTGGTGAAGTCTCTTGCCTAGCATGAAGGCCACCCTGCTTTGATCCCTGACACCACGTAGAGTCCTGAGCATCGCAGAATCCAGCCCTGGACACCCCCCCACCCCTGCCCCCAGCGGACCTGGGCTCAGGGCCTGACAATGCGGCATCCTCAGGCCCTTGCATTAAGTTGCTGGCCTAGTTGGCTGAGAATTTCTGAGAGGAATCCCCCAAAACCAAAACAATGGGAATTTTTATTTGGGAGAGTGTTGGGCCACATGTACCCAGGAGTTGTTCCTGGCTGTACTTGGGATCAAATCAAGCTCAGTGACATTGGAAGGCAAGTGCCTTAACCCTTGTACGGCCTCTCCAGCCTTCAGAGGGCAGATACAGAAAACCTGAGAGGCCTTCCTTGAGTGAGACCTTGTCCATTCTCTCAGCATGCACTTGTTTCTTCCTTTGTTCTTCCTGAGCGGGGCCCTGAATGTCTCTACTCTGCAGTTGTTCCATTTCCCTCCTAGAGCTCCTGTCCACTGGCATGTGCTGAGCACAGCGACCTGCCAGGCAGGCCCGCTCTGTTGCTCCACCCTCAGGGGCTCACTGCTGTTGGTTTCCTGACAGGCCAGCTCATGGTCTCATTAGTCTACAAATGCTGCTGTGACAGTTGCGCTCAGAAGTTCCTCACGCTCTTCAGGGATGGTCAACTGCAGGTCTCTGAGGAGGAATCTTCCCATACCTTGTCACTGATGGCCCACAGAGTGCTGCCCTTTGTGCCGGAGTAGGCTGTTGGTATCCGAAGCATGTTATATCCTCTCTCTCTCTCTAATCCTTAGATTTTGCCCGGAGTGAAAGTGGTTATTGTTAATCCAGAGACTAAAGGGCCCGTTGGCGATTCTCACCTGGGAGAGGTAAGGAGCGTGCTCACTTTCCTCTGAGAAGTCCGTAGTGAGAGACTTTTCAGGTTCACACTTGAAGTCCGTTAAACTGTAGATTTAACTTTTCTCTCATTGTGAGTTTTCGTTTCAAAAAATCTTAGGGTGGAGGGGAAGGTTCAGAGGGCGGGGGACAGGCCTTGCATGAAGGAAGCCCAGCCGCCATGGAGCTGAGTATAGATCGCCAACATACGTCTGTCTGTTTGTCTGTCTGTCTAATCTGTCTATCTGTCTGCATGTTTAATCTATTTAACCTATTAAACAAGTTGCTTAGGGGCCAGAGCGATAGCACAATAGGTAGCGTGCCTGCTTTGCACATGGCCAACCTACAGTTGACCTGGGTTCGATCCCCGACATCCCATATGGTCCCCCAAGCACAGCCAGGAGTAATTCCTGAGTTCAGAGCCAGGAGCAACCCCTGAGCATCACCGAGTGTGACCCAAAAAGCATAAAAATAAAATACAAGTTGCTTAACCTCTCAGGGACTGACTTCATCTGTACATAATCACACGCCCTCACCAACTTAGTGCATTGTGGGTCAGCTGCATTGAGTGCGCCACATGAGTGCTCAGTAGGTGCCAGTGTTCTTGTTGTTATCTGTTGCCATGTTTCGATTCAGAATTCAGATGCCCTCTGAAATTCTTTTTCTAGGGCTTTAGGTGCAGGGGCACAGAAATGATGCTCCGATGCATCTGTAGGATGCTAAAAGAGGCTGGAAGAGAAGCAGAGAGGAAGGGCCATGGCTAAGAGTTTCCTAGTTCTGCATATTAGGCGAGTTCCCAACTCCTTGTTTTTCCATGATAGAAGGGAAATAAGAAGAGTGAGTGTCACACTGCCAAATAATTTATGTCAGGAGTCGTGGATCGGTCAGGAAATCCAGCCTTACTATCAACACAAAGAAATACTTGAGGAGCTGGACCAATAATACAGTGGGTAGGGTGTTTGCCTTGCATGCGGCCCACCCCAGTTCAATCCCCGGCATCCTATATATGGTCCCCCGAGCACTGCTAGAGTAATTCCTGAGTGAAGAGCCAGGAGTAACTCCTGAGCATCGCTGGGTATAATCTAAAAAAAAAAAAATACTTGATAAATATCAAGTCTTTACTGCTGCAATTGTGTTGCTGTTCTTACTGTAGAAAGGTGAGTTACAAACCAAAACTGTGTGTCCCAAAAGGATTATTGACCTGATAGAGTTGTTTGTTCCTTGTCTTTCTTTAGATTTGGGTAAACAGTCCCCACACAGCTAGTGGCTACTACACAATCTACGATAGTGAGACTCTTCAAGCAGATCATTTCAACACCCGCCTCAGCTTTGGGGATGCTGCTCAGACCCTCTGGGCCCGGACAGGATACCTTGGTTTTGTTCGCCGGACAGAACTCACCGCAGCTACCGGAGGTACCTCTATGCCAAGCTTTGCATTTCAGCCGCTAGCACTGCCTGGCATTCTTTTACTTATTTTATTTTGGTGGTACCAAGGAGACACACCACACACACACAAACAAACTCCAAGTGCTCTGCCACACTGTTGCGCACACACACATAAACACACACACACACAACACTATACCACACACACACACACACACACACACACACACACACACACCCCACCACCCCAAGTGCTCTGCCACACTGGCGTTCTTCAGCCTGCACAGTCCTTGCCACATAATGATGATGATAACGATTGCTAATTTTGTGATTACCGTACATGGATCTTCCCACTTCATCTTCACAGCAGCCAGTACTTGTCACCCTGTTTCTCACCCTTGCTTCACACAGAGGCCATGTATTTTACTCAAGTCGCACAGCTGGAAGATGTGCCAGGGATGAGGTAGCATCACTCTCTGGGCTCTGAGCTCCAGCACTGTAGTATACTCAGTAGGTCTAATGAGCCACATGTCTCTCTTCTCTCTGTCAGAGCGCCATGATGCATTGTACATCGTGGGCGCACTGGATGAAACACTGGAGCTGAGAGGACTAAGATATCACCCAATCGATATTGAGACCTCGGTGGCCCGGGTCCACAGGAGTATTGCTGAATGGTAAAGCCCTGAACAGGATGGCTCGCCTAGCTCCGCTGGATGTCAGCTCAACCAGCCCAGAGTAGTTAGCCCTCGGCCAGTCCTACCTAGAGAGAGATTGAGAGCGTGCACCAAGGGAAGGAAAGAGATAAATTAAATCTGGTCTTGGCATGTCTGTTACTGCGGCAGAGAGGGCCACATAGACCCTGAGACTGGCCGAAGGGACCCGCATGCACATCTGCTGCAAGAAAGTCAGTGGAGGGGCTGAGCAGTAGTACAGGGGGGAGGGCATTTGCCCTGCACAAGGCTGACTTGGGGTCAATTCCTGGCACCCCATATGGTCCCGCTTTTTGACCATATCTAAGATCTCTTTCTTAATTTGCTTAATATGATATACAATTTTTCCTTAATGATTGGAATCTTTTTGTAAGGCAATTGAATTCTGCCTATCAGAGTTAAGTCATACCTGCTAACTCAGCAGTCACACTCAGTGTAAACAATGTTCTGCCTAAAGCATTAATTTTTTATAGCCTAAAAGGAAATGCATTCATGAGGGGCTCTAAGCTCAGAAGCTCTCCCTCACTGGGTGAAAAATGTTTGCATGTTATCTTAGCAGGCCAAAAAGGAATTAGAGATAGTATAGCGGATGGGGCACTGACATGCCCCACATGGCCAACCCAGGTTTAATCCCCTACACTGCATATGGTCCCCCAAGCGCCCTTAGGAGTAGTCCCTGAGTACAGAGCCAGGAGTAAGTCCTGAGCACAGCCACATGTTGTCCAAAACAAAAAATGTGAGAATTCAGGCCAGAGAGATAGTTCATGCATTAAGTTGCTTGCCTTGCATGCAGTGAACCCCAGATGAATCCCCCATTACCACATAAGTACTGTCATGAAGATAGCACTAGGAGTAAGCCCTGAGCAACACCAGGTGTGCCCCCAAACCAGAGAAACGAAGCAGTCCCCACACCCAGAAGATTAAACAGCACTGGGACTGACTGAACATCTCCTCCACTCATGCCCCCTCATCCCCCAAAAAATGTTCCATCCTCAGAGCTCTTCTGTTACATATGACAGAAACTATCTTCTGTCAGGACCAGAGAGACCGTTCAGAAGGCTGGAAAACATGCTTCATGTGCCAGAGGCCAAGGTTGATAACTAGCACATGGTCCCTGAGCACTGCCAAAATAATTACTGGGCTGGGATCAGCCCCTGAATACTGCTGGGAGAGACCCAAAATAACAAAAACACTTAAGCTAAAGAGAGGGTAAATAGAAAGAATACCTGGGTGGTTCCTTGACTTCCTTGTCAAGACCCTGAAGGAATGGTTTGAGGCTCTTCATATTCCTGAATCAACCAGATGCCATTGGGCTACTCTGGCACGTGATAGGGTCCAATGGAAATGTTACTGGCGCCTGCTCAAGCAAATCGATGAATAACGGGATTCAGGTGATCAAGTGATCAAGTGACCTGGGTGGTTCAGGCTCCTGAAAGTTTCTAAGTCTGGATTTCATGAAAGATAGAAACAAGGGACAGGAAGCCTCTGTTCACGTGACTGCTCACAACTTTCCATTCCACTTCCAAACTCCTAAGAGGTTTTCAGTAGCGCAGCTAATTGCCGTGTCCTACAGTTAGATCCCGTGTCACTGACATGGCTCTTACTCTTCTGAGTGGATCCAAGAGAAAAAGCAGTTATCCAGAAGATGGGGGTAAGTCCTGGGCGGATGTTATAAAAGATAACTGATAGCAATAATTGAATGCTATTGTCATTTCAGTGCCGTATTTACATGGACCAACTTGCTCGTGGTGGTTGTGGAACTGTGTGGCTCTGAGCAGGAAGCCCTCGATCTGGTTCCTTTAGTAACAAACGTGGTCCTTGAAGAACATTACCTCATTGTTGGAGTCGTGGTTGTGGTGGACCCGGGCGTTATCCCCATCAACTCCAGAGGAGAGAAGCAGAGGATGCACCTCCGTGACAGTTTCCTCGCTGACCAGTTAGACCCCATCTATGTGGCGTATAACATGTAAACAGCCTTGTGGAGATTTCAGGGGGCTCTCCTGAAAAACCACAAGGACCAAAGATCTGGGACAAGGAGCAAGCATTCAGATGATGAGAAATAAGCTGGGACAGCTACACTAGATACTTCATCTCATCCTGTGGAATTTTGCACTCACACAGCACACAGGGAAGGGGAATTCTGTGATCGCAAATAAAAAAAAAATAATGTTAACAATTTATTAATCATGAGCTTGGACCTAGCGTGAGCAGCACATTACTAAAGCAATTACCTGCATGTTGCATTTTTTTCATCTGTTGTATATACTTGTATTTTTACCTAATGCTTTTAGAATTTTGTAAGGGAGTCAGATGAATTCACACGAAGGGGGTAGTCTGAGTTACTCAATTCCCGCTCTGTACTGTATTTCGCCATTTGACCATAGCCAGACATTCTGTGGGCTTTGTTAATATGGAACTTCTCTCGGTCTACACATAAGCAAAACTGCTAACCCACTGAATATGAGAATTACATTATATATATGCATATATATATATATAAATTCTTGACTGTAAAACATTTTGACCAGTGTTTTAAACATGTAAATAAGAATACACATAATTCAGCTTATTGAACTGAAGAATTGGCTGATATAGTTATTAACAACCCGAATAGGAACATTTCTGCTTTGAGAAAATTTTAGAATTCTCTTAGTGCAGTGTAATCGAATAGGTGACTAAAAAGTGCAAATTGTTGGCAGATTTTGCTGCACGTTGTACTATGTCTCTTTTGGCTGGTATATTTTATAAACTAAAGCTGCCTGTGTTTGTTTTTAAAGCTTGCATTCCCAGAATCAGCTTAAGCTTTTAAGAATTCAACCTATTTCTGTAAGCTGAAAATCTGTTTAAAAATCAAAATGTTATGGACAAACTGCGATTCATTAGATCCCACCATGTTCTAAGGAACTAGGGTAATGCACTCTGGCCCCCAGTGCCCCAGTGTTGGAACTGTTGAGACTGCATAAGATTTGAGAATTTCCACTTTCCCAGCCCCCCGTTATAAACTGTGTGGCAGTTTGTACATGAGGCTGATTCTGCCAAGTATGTGCTACACTTGCCCCCAGGGTGTGCAGGGGGTTCGAGACTGGACAGTAGGCTGCGAAGGCAGTGGGGTCTTATCAGTCGTCACGTGAGACTGTTGGGCTACATGATTCAGCATCTCAGAACTAATCATTTTGGGTTGCCAAAATAGCCAGGCTTATGCTGCAATAGGGGAAGGCTGATGGATGCCAGAAACTTTTGAAATAACTGTGGTGCCCTGGCCAAGCGGACTGAGCCGGAGACTGAGTTTGGCGTCCGCTCGGTTTCCTTCCTTTGGTCTGATATTCATGTATTTGAATATAGTTGAATTTCATTATTTTTTTTCTTACAGAAATATTTTTTAAAAATTAAAACTCAAAAGTGAACAGAGTTAACTTGTTAAATCAGAATGGTTCTTTGACCCACTCTGGTCTATTGTGTAAATATTTATTTACGCTATTTTAATAATACATATTATTTACCCCCCACTGTAACATCATGTAAACTAAATATGTTTTTAAGCAATTTTTAAAACTTGTAATTACCCTGAAAATAAGGTTTATAATGCAAAGACCAGACCCCTCACTAGGGCAGCATTCTTTGGAGCTGCCCTTACACAAGTCTCAAGCCACTTTATGACTCTTCCTTTAACATAATCCTCTTTTCCTCCCAACTCATTCTCCACAGAGGCAGACCTCAAGGCATTTTCCAGTTCCAGATCTCTTTTCAACATTTTGCAGGAAGTTAAGTTACATGTGATGGGAGATGTTCTAGTATATACAGGGGGGAAGAAAAACATTGGGCCTGGAAATCCCAGTGACTAGCAGTGGTTTGGTTTGCAGAGAAAATTACCTGCTTACTTGGAAAGTAGTTTTTTTAAAAGTCTTTAGTGATTCACCCAAAAAAAAAAAATAGCAAGGGATCCCAAGGGTTAAAAAGTGTTATCTTGGGGGCTGGAGAGATAGTAGAGAGGTTTCTGCACTTGCCTTGCCCACAGCTAACCCCCCGTTTGATCCCCAGCACCGAATAAGGTCCCTGAGCACTACCAGGTATGATCCCTGCTCCTGTTGTGGCCCCACCCTTCCCCCTCTGCTCCTACCCTCCCCCGTCTGTCTCCAACATTCACACATTCTAAGAAAGGCTACAAAGGGCAGAGTGTACCCTTTGGATGACTCTTAAAATTCTTACTACACAGTTAGGGGGTCTATTAGACATACAATGTGAGCCACATCTGTCATTTAAATTTCTCTAGGAAGCACATTGTGAAAAAGTAAAATGGAGCAGGGCCAAGTAAGTGGCTCAGTGGTAAAGCTCATGCCTTACATGCCTGGGTTTAATCCCTGGTACCACACATACAAAAAGAAATTTTTAGAGGGAGATTAAATTGATTTTAACTTTTTTTAACCGAAATATCAAAATACTATCACTGCCACATTGGCTCAATATGAAAAATATTACCAAAATATTTGCTTTTTTTAACCTCATTATCTTTGAAATCAACTGACTGAATGTATTAAGTACATCAGTGTGGACGAGCCATATTTCAAGTTTCAGTAGCTACAAGCTATTGGTTATGATACTGGATTGTCAATGTATTTTCATTCCTTCAAATTTATACTTCCATTCATCTTCAGAGTGAGGCTCATTTCCAGTTACTTAGGGGCTGATTTTCTAGTTTTGTAGTTCCTCAAGGTATTAGTTAATTCTTTTTATGCTGCATAGATGATTTGTTGATCCTTTGCCTAGCCTTCAAAGCCAGAACACATTAATGAAGGAAAGCTCCCTCCTGTCCAGTTTTGGGAACTTGATCAGAACTCTGGTGACTCTTGTATCCTCTGGAAGGAGAATGAGTTTTGTCATTGGTTTAAAGATGCTTGTAGGTTCTCAGCAATCAGAATCCCATCTGGTTATAGGCTTAGAGAAGGCAACTCTCTTGATAACACAGAGCTTTTTGCTCTTTCCATATTCAGTAGAATTTTGGTGGTTGAACCAACTCTTAAGTCCGTTATCTTTTATTTTAAGGTTGCGATTTCTGTGGAACATATTCTGTATGGGTTTTTATGCTGTGAAGGATAAATAGCAAGTCCCCATCTTAGTTCATTATAATCTGAAAGTTTCTGAACCTTGTTCTTGCCTTATTCCTAGGCCCTGGGTGTTCTTAGAGCTGCATGAGTGAGACCCTGGGAATGAGCAGCATGCCAGTAGACATGGTGAATCCACAGCTTTTCTGTTTACTTACAGCCTTACAAAGGCCCTGGTTCTTTCTCCCACCTCCAGCCCACCCCAAGTCCTTTCCTCCCCCATGTTATGCTGCCTCAGGCTGTTTAGGGACCATCCCATCTACCTGATTTGAGTTTGCCTCCTAACTTTAGTCCCTGGGCAATGCTTGCTTAGTGCTTTTGTTGAATCAACAAAGGGACTGAGACCTTAGATTTTTGTTAAGGTCTCTGCCCCAGGCATGGTGCTCAATTATCTTGGCCAAATAAATTACTTTCCTTGAATATCCAGGAATCTTAGACGGAAGCATTGAGGAGTTATCACCTCACCCTCAAACTCGAACGTAATCTATGCCTTAGTGTTTTTTGTTGTCTGCTTTGATGTATAAGCAAGTGTATTTGGAGCAAGAAGCTGCAGTACTCCAAACACACATTAGGCCTTTTCTTTATCATCCACACAACATTTCTGGTTTAGGTAAATGTAAATGGGCCATGTTATTTGTCCAAGGAAGCAAATGTAAAACTACAAAAATAATTTTTTAGTCCTTTTTAAATGCTGTTTTGTTTACTTTTTTTGTCAAAATATTTACCAGTGTCAAATTCAAACAATAGTACTGTGTAATTATGTACAAAGTTTTTTTTATTTATTTGAAATTAGACTAGATATACATTTTTAAATTTAACATCTGGCTGGACAGTGTTCTATTAACTCATTGAATGTGTTTCCTTTGTCTTGTGTTAATAAATACTGATGCTTGATTATGTTCAATGTCTTATATACTGGGATAAATCAGAATTGATCAATTTTAATGTTAACTTCAGGTAGTGAGATGCAGAGATAGCTGGAGTAGCCAAGGAAGATGAGTACAGAAGTCCAAACCTGTAGATCAGTGCTACAAAAGAAGGCCACAGTCACAAAACAGTGTTGAAATTAACAAATTAAGGCCGGAGCGATAGCACAGTGGGGAGGACGCTTTGCCTTGAACTCAGCCAGGTTCAATCCCGAGCATCCCATATGGTCCCCTGAGCACCACCAGGTGTAATTCTGAGTGCAGAGCCAGGAGTAATCCCTGAGCATTGCCAGAAAAGCAAAAATAAAACATTAACAAACCTTTTATGAGGATAAATTATTTTCTTACATAACTTTTTGTTTTTGGTGTTTTTTTTTTTTTTTTTTGCTTTTTGGGTCACACCCAGCGATGCTCGGGGTTACTCCTGGCTCTGCACTCAGGAATTACTCCTGGCAGTGCTCGGGGACCATATGGGATGCCGGAATCGAACCCAGGCCGGGCACAGACCGGCCGCGTGCAAAACAAGCGCCTACCCGCTGGGCTGTCGCTCCGCCCCTTACATAACTTTTTTTAATCTTTAAAGAATAATTTATAAAAGATGAAAAGTTTTTCAGGATCAGAGCAATAGCAGCAGGAAGGGAGGACATTTGCTTTACACACAACTGACCCAGGTTTGGTCCCTGGCACTCATAATGGTCCCCCATGCAACCAGAAGTGATCCCTGAGTGCAGAGCCAGGAGTAAGCCCTGAGCATTGTG
>JAJIBD010013538.1:0-17674 GCA_021461705.1 Cryptotis parvus | reverse complement strand
AGTGACCCCTTTGGCTGGCCTTAACTGGTGACTTACTATGAAGGGACGAGGTTATGAAGTCCCCTGCCTTCACATCCTGAATTGGAACAACTCTGAAATTCCCTTGAGGGGTCACACTGAGCTGTGCGGAAGCTATTGTCAGTGGGACCAGGAAGTGGGGGCTTTAAGATGAACCCTTCAATGGTCAGCTTCCAAAGTTCCCATGGGCCTGGGGAAAATCTCACTGACTTAGGACTCCAGCCTTGCTAGTGTAAGGTTGTGAGTTCCACCTCCAGTACTGCTATATAGACTAACGAGTTCCCGTTAGCTCCCTTTAGTGCTGGGCAGCTTTGCTGCAAGCTAATGCAGCCAGGAGTGTGTGAACAGCACAAGTAAATGGATTCATACCCCTCTACTCTCTATGAGTGCTGTAGTTAAATTGAGATGTGCCAACCAGGAAGTGTAATCCCTGGTGAGTGCATGTGAACACTGCAGGGACCCCTGGCAGCATCACATGCAGAGAATGTGGCCCTGTGGGGTTGAAGTGTTGTAGGCATGAAACCCTATTGTGGTGACTAAAATAAAACAAAAAATAAGTGTTTCCCCCCCATCCCTTGGTGGGCACTACAGCCAGACCTCTAGTTTCTGCAAAAGCAGCCCAGAAAGGAGAGAAATAGTCAAAAGGCCTCCAGGCCTTCCACTTCCTGGTGTTTGCATGTTTGTGGAAACCCGTTTCTGAGAATGGAAAGACAGTAATTCACTTTGGATCACTAGAATATGACAGTAATGATGGGATGTCATGTACATAACTAGGGGTGGTAAAAGTGGTGGCAACCACTTTACCAGCGGTTTAAAACTCTACCAGTGTCTTGCTGGTAGACTCTCAGAGTGCAGTTTTGGGTGGCAAGCTGCCTGTTGGAGGGGCAAGAAACTGGGACTGGCCTTTGGCCAGCAGCCCGCCAGAGCCCAGCCTGGAAGGAATAAAGTCCTGCTGACATCCCCCAGATGAGTGTGGGACAGACCCTGCCTAGGTGAGATTCTCAGCTGAGACAGAAAACCTTTTTGTTTGGGGGCCACAACCAGTGCTCAGGGGTTACTCCCGGCTCTGCACTCAGAAATTCTGGTGATGCTCAGGGTGCCAGGGTTGGAACCTGAGTTGGCAAGTGCCTTACCCGCCGCTGTACTATTGCTCCAGCACCTCAACAGCTTTGAGACGACCGTGTGGCAGAGGACTCAGGGATGGTGCCTGGTTTCCTGACCCAGGCAAACAATGAGATAACGGACAGATGCGGTTCCTGCCCCTCTCCTCCCCCTCCCCTCTCCTCCTTCCCACCCTGCCTGTGGGGTGATTTGTAAAGCCATAACTGACAGGAGCTTGAGGGCCTGCTCCCTTTCCTTCCATTCCCTGTCTTGCTCCACCCATTCTCTTAACAGTTTTTCCACGAGGTCCTTTCTGCATCCTTCACTGGCATGGGAACCTTCCCTAGGATGGTGGGCCTGGAGAACTGATCCAAGTGGCATTGTTTGCCGGCAGGATGACACCTAGGATCGTGCCACTGGCGCAGGGCAGGCAGGTGACATCTTGTGGTCTTGCAGCTGCCAGCACATTCTCCTGGGATGTTTTGGGATGGGGAAATACAAGGAAGAGGGCTGTTCTGGTTCATATACTATCTCTAGCAATTGAGAGATTTGAGGGGGGGTAGTAATTAAAAGCACAGTGGAATAGTTGGTTGATTTTAGATTCTTGCTGATGCAATAAAGAGAGAAAATGACAAGCTCATTATTAAAATAAGTCTGGTGTCAAAGTCTGATGGAGCAGCTGGAAGGCAGATCCTGCTCAAGATAAAGCTCTGGGTCTGAACCAAGAACAGGGAAACCAGCAGCTTCTCTCCCGCAAAGTCAGGTCCTCTGAAGGCTTGAGGCTCTGTGAATTGGGACGAGACAATGGGGGCAGAGAGACTGTGGGGTCCCAGGTTCCTCAGAGCCTCCTTCAGACCATCATGCTTGAAGACTGTGTTGATGGGGCAGCTGTACAAGCACTGCAAGACAGCACACGCTGTCCTGCTAAGGGGGCCCTCACCTCCTGTCCAGGAGACTGACAAGACTGGTCAGATATGATCGTGCACCAGTTGGGCAAGTGCTGCTGGGGGAGGAAGGATCTGAGCCACGGGAACCAGCTGGCACCAGCAGACCCATTTGTTGGGGAATGTAGATTATGGAATTGGAGGAGGAGAGAACTTGTTCCCATGAGTATTTATCACGTTCTGGACTGTGCTCTTGATTTTTTGCTTTTTTTTTTTTTTTCTCTTTGGATCACACCCGGACATGCTCAGGGGTTGCTCCCGGTTTTTTCACTCAGGAATTACTCCTGGCGGTGCTCGGGGACCATATGGGGATGCCGAGGATCAAACCCGGGTCGGCCGTGGTGCAAGGCAAACGCCCTACCCGCTGTGCTATTGCTCCGACCCCTGGACTGTGCTCTTGAAACTGCTCTCTCTGTGTCAATGGATCAGAGTCAATATTACAGGAGGAAGAAAGGCCAAGGCGTATAGACATATGCCTTAGTATAGAGTCAAGAAAGGGATCAAAAAATCTCAGAGCATACAGGGCCAGAATGATAGTACAGCAGGTATGGTGCTTGCCTTAGACACAGCCGACCTGGTTCAGTCCCTGGAACCCCAGATGGTCCCTTTAGCTCCACCAGGAGTGACCTCTGAGTGAAGTCCAGGAGTAACCTCCTGAGCACTGCCAGTGTGGCCAAACTCTACCCCTCCAAAAAATCACCTTGGCATATTGCCTCTTATTTATTCTGCTACATATAAACATATGCTTATGGGTTTGGAAGGGTCATGCCTAGCTTGGGAACTACTCCTGGCTCTGTGCTCAGGGGTCACTTGAGGTGATGATTGGGGACATGCAGTGCTGGGCCTTAGAATGAGTTGACCCTTGTGCTACTGTGGTTATTATTTAGATTTCTTCTGGTTTGTGATTTTAGTGGGCTTTGTATTCCTCACTAGCCATTTGAGCAACTCTATTACTCAGAGACTTTTGTGTGTGTTGGTTGCTGCAATGCTGAGGATAGAATGAGCATTGATCATATGCAAGGCAAGTGGCAAGTGCGTAACTACCTTTATTATTATTTTTTAGATTTCCTCTGGTTTGTGATTTTGTAGGCTATATCATGGTTGTTAGACTTTTTTCCCCACACCTGGTAATGCCTCAGGGTTACTCCTCCTTGCTGCTACACTCAGTAATTACTCCTGGAGGTGCTCAGGAGAACATATGGAATGCTGGGGATCAAACTCAGGTTCACCACCTGCAAAGTAAAAGCTCTACCCATTGTACTATGGCTCCAGCCCCACCATCACTAGTGTTTTGAGCAATTTTATTACTTGGCAGCTTTGTGTATGTGTGCTGGTTGCTGCAATGCTGGGGAAGTGGTGTACATTTGTGATGCTGTGTAGGAGGTTATGCTTGCTTTGGTGCGTGGAATTGTTCTCAGTAGGGGCAGTGCCAGGGATTTGAACTTGGGGCCTCAGGCATGTGAGGTGGTCCTCTACTGGTCAATTGCAGTCCCAGAATCTTACTGCTGGTTCAGTGAAACTGCTGCCACCGTGAACGCACGCACATTCTCACCCCTGTCACGGCTCTCCCATCAGTGTGCGTGTGGGTAGTTCCTACAGAGTTATTAAGGAGTCAGATGCATGCCTTTAGCTGATTGATTATCCCACACAGCTTTCTTGTGATGGGAAATGCAGTGTATTATTGACACAGCTATGGCTCCAGCTTTTTTTTTTTTTCAAAAATGACAGAAACCAATATTTGCTTTTGTGTGTATTCTGATGGGTCTGGTAACATCTCTTTGTTTTCCCCTCCACAAAACTAAAACACAAACTATTTTGTTTGTATATTCTGTTGCACGTTATAAAGAATAAGATATGGAACTTGGGTTTGTGTTCTAACTGATTGAATTGTACCAAACTCTGTTTGGTTTTTTTTTTTTGGTTTGTGTTTTGAGTGCTGCCTGTCCTCACTGGTGAAGTATGGTCTGTGCCACTGGGCTACATGCCCTGGTCTGATAACTGTTATTATTATATTTTTTAAAAAACTTGATGACACAGAAAAATGTTGATGTAAGTTATGGTTAAAATGTGGCAATATACTCACTATTTTTTTCTTTTTTGGGTCACACCCGCGATGCTCAGGGGTTACTCCTGGCTCTGCACTCAGGAATTACTCCTGGTGGTGCTCGGGGACCATATGGGATGTCAGGGATCTAACCTGGGTTGGCTACGTGCAAGGCAAATGCTCTACCCGCTGGACTATTGTCTGGCCCCCAACAATATACTCACTTTTAAGAATGAAGGTCTTGGAGTAATGAGCAGGGGATTGGCCTTGCAAGCATGTGGACCACAAGTTCGGATCCCTGGTTCCTCACATGCTCTGAGTGGGATCCTGGCAGCTCTGTTGACTGATTTTCAGAGCCATGAGCGATTTCCAGCTGCACCATATTTAGGTGTGTGTATGTTGAGCACCTCAACCAGGAAGCATGTGTGTGAGCACTGCAGTGACCCCGCAAGCACCACACCATATCTTGTGTGCCTGAACTGAAAACCAAATAAAACCAAACTCTGTGAGCATGTGGAACAGTGCAACTTAAGGTGTGCAAACCTTGGTGACCACATGTAAGAGCATTACAACCTGATATTGATCCCCTCCCCAACTGAGCACCAGTCAGATTTATGTGTAACCTCTGATCTGTTGGTAACAACACCAACAGCTATAAAGGGAAACGGGACGATTAAAAAAAGGGTGTAAGGTCAGGGTTATAATCAAGGGCTGGAGCACATGCTTTGCATGTAGGGAGCCCTGAGTAGAATCCCTGGCATGTATGGTCCCTTGATCACTGTTCTGGGAGTGACCCCTGTTACCACCTGGTGTGGTTTCCTCTCTCATCCCAACACACACTTCAAAATAAAGTAAAACTTGAGCTGCACCAGCCCCAAATTGGCACCCAGTAGGGAGGCTGATTAAGGAGGTGAAGGAGTCTGCCAGTGTGGAATGAAACCTCCATGTCTCCCATGTGGTGAAGGGAGTTGACTGACTTGGCCAGGGCTTGGCTTACTGTTCCTGACAATCCCTGTATATGATACTTAAAATCGATAACGATCACCCAAGCATGGATGGAAAGGGGCAGGTCTGTGTCCAGTAATCAGTGCTGGAAACTGGAAGTGGGCAACCAAGACAGACCAGGTAAGCCCAGTTCCATAGTGCAGGTGAAAGACCCCCAGCCTAAATAATTTTTTTTTTTTTGCTTTTTGGGTCACACCCAGCAATGCTCAGGGGTTACTCCCTGGCTCTGCACTCAGGAATTACTCCTGGCGGTGCTCGGGGACCATATGGGATGCCGGGATCAAACCCGGGCCGACACAGGCCGGCCGCGCAAGGCAAACGCCCTACCCGCTGGGCTATTGCCCGGCCCCCCAGCCTAAATAATTACTCTGGGTTGACCTCACCAAAGAACTCTCCAAGGGCTGGAAACATTTCTGAAAGGAAGCTGAGAGTTTCTTTATCTAAAAATAATTTCAGGCACTGTGATTTACAATTTTGACAATGTCAGTGTTTCATACAAAAAACATTTCTACATCACATCCTCCACTAGAGTGGACGCTTCCCTCAACTGTCTCTAGCATCACTGTATAGTCTGGTAGTTTCTGTCCTAATAGAATTCCCTCTGGTTTGTCCAACTTTCGCACTTGGTCTCAGTTGTGATTCCATGTGAGTACTCGATATGAGCTGGCTGGGTACTGACTGTACTGGCTGTAGAAACATCACTCCTAGATCTCATTTCTTCTCGGCATGACGTTTCTCTATGTTAGTTCAAAGCTTGATTTGGAAAGCCCCATTCCTTGTGTATAACTAGCTGCATCTAGTAGGATGGCACATCATGTTCCCATCACTGTTTTCTTCCTACCGTATGGTGAGAATGTTTTGCTTCTTACCCTTTCACAGGAAAGGTGGCTCTTTCCTTACCAGTTATCTCCTCAGAAGTAGGCCAGTTTGTTCCCTGAGATGCAGCTCCTGAACCCTCTACCACATAGCTCTCCTATATAGATTCAGAGTCATTTTCCTCATGGTCTCCCCCACCCCTGAAGGGCATACTCTTACACACAGTCTGTCAGATGTGTTCTGGAGCAACTTACATGAATCTTAAGGGAGAGACATATCCTATCTTTAATTTCCGGTTATCCAGAGATGGATCCTTAAGGAGACATAGGAGACCGGGCCTCTCATGATCAGACCTTCTCCATGTCTTCTTTCAAAATGGAGGCTCTTTAGAAGGATAGCAACTCTTTTTTGTCCTATTTCTTTGGTGATTTTTTTTTGTGAAGCAAGATGGCTTTTATTAAAAATTATTTAGAAAGATGGGAGAGAAAGAGAGAAGTTTGCATTCACCAGAAAACACAGATTTCTCAGAGTGGAAATAAGCAAGCAAAGACACAGAAGGACAAGCTAATGAAATATGTGTTCAAGGGAGAACATGAGATTGAAGAGCAAGTCTCTTTTGTCAACTTTTATTTTGTGTTTTGGGTCACACACAGTGAAGCTCAGGGGTTACTCCTGCTCTGCACTCAGGAATTACTCCTGGCAGTGCTCGGAGGACCATAGAGAATGCTGTGGATTGAACCCAGGTTGGCCGTGCAAGGTTGTGAATTTTTAATGAAGGTCTTTTAGGCTGGCCTACACGGGGCTGAGGTGTTGCTAGGGTACAGACCAGTGTTTCTCAAACTTTTCCCAAGTTTGTTGCTTTCCTGTGGACCCTCTGCCCTGTCAGTTGCCTTCTCAGCTTCTAGTCCTGTACCACTGCACCCCCTAATTTACAATTTCACATGTGGTTCCTTGGGAATATTTTTGGGACCCATAGGGGGCCACCCTCCTACACATAGACACACGCACACAGACACACACAGACACACACAAACACACACAGACACAGGCACACACACAGACACACAGACACAGAGACACACAGAGACACACAGAGACACAGAGACACACACACAGACCCAGACACACAGACGCAGACACACAGATACAGACATACACAGACACACAGACATAGACGCAGACACACAGATGCAGACACACACAGACCCACAGACACAGATACACAGTCACAGACACTCATACACACACAACCCTGATTGAGGAATGCTAATGATGTCTTTCGGCCAGCATTTCTATCTTGACCTCCTCTCTTTCCTAATGGTGTAGTACTGTGAGCGTAAGCCTGCTGTTAGGGGGTTGGTTTTTCCACCAGAGAGGAGGAAGTTTCGGTTGGAGGCTGTGATCAGGAATGAAGGTCTCAGGAGAGGGGGGGGGGAGAGTACATGGGTTCCTTCCTTAATGACTTTGTACTGTGCTTAAGTCCCAATGATTGAGAAGTGGAGGGACCTTGAGTGATGAATATCCTTAGAGACTGAAGACGTTCTGTGAGTGGAACTGTTCAAGAGACTTTTCTTAGGACACAAGCAGAGCTGCTTCTGGTTCTAGGTGACAAAGTGTAGAAAGTCACTCTCCTGTCTGGCCTCTGCCCGGAACCTCGTGCATAATTCCCCAACTGGAAGCAAGCATCATCACACATTTCTGCACACAAAGGAAGCAGAGCTCTTTGAAATCATGCTCTGTTGCACCTTGGGACTCTTGGGTATCATCTTTGTTCTGACTGATCTCCTTGGGACACTTGCCTTCCTGCCTTGGAAAATAGAAGCTATATTTAGTGATAGATTCTGAATTTTGGTTAAGGCTTCCCATGCCCCTGGTCAGTGTATGAGGAATTATATTTAACCCAGTTTTCTATTGTTTAGCATGATGGCTTTGATGAATTTCTCTTTGAGATAGCTTAGAGGCAGGGTGTTTTTAATCATGGAAGTTATGCCCATTGTTTATTCCAGCGTGGACTCGCAATGGCATTCGCACCTGGACATGAATGAATGTTGGAGGCTGTCCTCTCAACAGCAGGCCTGATAGTTCTCAGTGGTCTGACTCTGGAAACGAGATCAAGTAAGCCTGGGCCTGCTGTTAGTTCCAAACCTCCAGCTAAAAATGTCTGTTAGTGCACAGTGAAAATGAGTGATGGAGGCACTAAATGCTGTAATTTGAAAGAGCTCAGTTCCACACTGAATCTGATGTCAGTAATCTCCTTCACAGGATGTTAGAGCATGCCAGGGCAGGCACAAGGATAGGAAAGATTGGAAAGCTAAAGGAAAAGGACATTCAGTTGAATCATGCAGTTAGAAAGTTAAAAGAAAATGCGTGTCAAATTCCTCCCTCTTTGTTAGAAAGAAAAATAACTAGTAAAAAAGTGACAATGAAGTTGCAAGTAGATAATTTTCAATTTTGATTTGTCCTGAATGATGCCTTTGTGGACCTGTATGAAAGATAACTTCTGTTAGAAATGAAATCTTTTAAATGAGTTATCTTTTGAGTAGTTATTTGCACACCTTTAAAATGCATCATATTTATTTGTGTGTAGAGGGAGAAAAATGAATTCTGCAGAAGTTGAGAGGAAAATAATTTCAGGAGGTAATGGATGAACTTGGTCTGGAAGACTAATCAGGGCAGTTGCAAGAGAGTGCCGAATGCATAACGGGAGTAGAACTAAATATCTGATTGTAATTAAAACTTTAGGTTTCTAATGGCTGCATGAAAGATATTTTAATAAACGTGAAATGCACTTTCTAAATGGCACGCTAACTTTTAATGACTTGGGTGTTTTGTTTGATTAGTAACCTGGACTGTTAAATTAAAGCCAACTGCAAGTGCATGATAAAATATTGATGGTTTCAGGCAAATGAATTGGGGGTGTTATGCTTGACAGATTTTTTGTATCATTAAGGATTTTAACTGGTGGGAAATATATATTGCTGGTGCTTAAAGATAGTTAAAGAGGATCTTCCTGTTTATATGACCTCGTTTTAATTTTACAGTAATAATAAGGGGGAAATCTGAATTATTCACAGATGGTTGGTCAAGAGAGGTCACTTAATTAAAAAAGTGTTATTTTAATTACACCTGTTTCACATTCCTGGAATAGGAAATTAAATATTTTGAAGCATTTGATTATTTCTGTTTCACAGACTACCTGGACTTTTGCTGACTCTTGTGAAGACATGGAATTGTTGTATGTGAGGTGTTTCCTAGTTTTAATAAGGAGTTTTGCTTTAACAAACAAGATTTTTAAGACAAAATTTTGATTAATGGTCTTAGGAATAATATAGGAACACATTTAATTTTATGATCTTAGGGACACATACAAATACATAAAATGTGTTGTATATATAGGACAATTTCTAAAATAATACAAAAATATGATACATGGCAGTTTTTTATATTTTTTTTGGGGCACTGGGTATAAAGCTGAGTGGTAGAGTACAAACTTTGTATGAATGAGAACTTAAATATAACCCAGAGCACTCCCCCTCCTCCAGGAATTAAAAGGAAGGACTATTTAATTTCTTTATTTTTTGTTTTCTATTTATTTTATTTTATTTTATTTTATTTTATTTTATTTTTGCTTTTTGGGTCACATCCGCAAGCTCAGGGGTTACTCCTGGCTCTACACTCAGGAATTACTCCTGGCGGTGCTCAGGTGACCATATGGGATGCCGGGGATCGAACCTGGGTTGGCTGCATGCAAAGCAAATGCCCTACCCGCTCTGCTGTTGCTCTGGCCCGAATTTATTTTTTAGTTATTTTATTTTTTGTGGTGCCAGGAATTGAACCCAGAACCTTATACTTTTAAGACAAGCACTCTACCTCTGAGCTACATGCATGGTTCTTTATTATAATTCTTTGGAAATAGAATGTGTTTTCAGCCATATGCAAGGCAAGTTAACGATTTTTAAAAAGATAAGTAAAAAGAGGGGCCAGAGCAATAGCCCAGGGGGTAGGGTGTTTGCCTTGTACACGGCCGGACTGTGCCGGCCTGGGTTGGATTCCCGGCATCCCATATGGTCCCCCGAGCACTGCCAGAAGTAATTCCTGAGTGCAGAGCCAGGAGAAACCCACGAGCATTGCCGGGTGTGACCCAATAAAGCCAAAAAAAAAAAAAAAGATAAATAAAAAGAATGCCTCTTTCTTCTTAATGATTTTTTACTGCTTTGATATTGGTTTACATTGCTGTATAAATTTTGGGGATAAAGTTTCATACCTTGATGTGTATATACTATAAATAATACATCAAGAAAAGAATACTGGTCAGAATGCAGTTTGGTGGTAGAACACTTGTTTTGGCGTGATATGAAGCCCTGGGTTCCAACCCATTACCATGCAGAGGGATTGGAGTGAAGAGGGTAAAGAACTTGCCTTGTATGAGGCTGGCCCCATGGCCCTGGTACTCCATATGGCCCCTCGAGAAGCACCAGTAAAAATCCCTGAATGGAGTGCCAGGAGTAACCAAGTATGATTCAAAAACAAACAATAAGAAAGGAAAAAAGGGAAGAAAGAAAAAGAAAAAAAAAAGAGAAATTTCCTTCTGAAAAATGGACTTATCTTTTAAAAATTGTGTTATAGTTAAGCTAAAAGTGTTTACAATGGTGTTGGCATTTAGGGTCTTGGTTTAGTTATCTCACCACCCAAAGTGCCCAAGACATCAACCCCTAGCCTGTGCCCCCATGTCACATCCTGAGAAGACTATCTTTTAGTAACTCAATTGTTCCTTGATTCCTTTTTTAAAAAATTATACCACTGTTAGATACACAATTACAAGATGCTCATCTTTGAGTTCTGGTTCTACAGTGTTCCAACACCCATCCCTCCACCGGTGCCCATTACCCACCACCAATGTCCACACTACCCTCCCCATTCCCCCCAGCCTGCCTCCATGGCAGTTTCTTTAACTCCCTCTCTCTCTCTCTCTCTCTCTCTCTCTCTCTCTCTCTCTTTCTCTCCTTCTTGCTTCCCTTACTTACACATTGTGGACTGTAATATATTCTAGAACATGATTGGTTCCACTAGTTTGATGTACCGCTGCGGCTGCAAGCTGGGTTGCTCTGCTAAGCTGGTCTTGATCAGTGTCTCTCTTGGGCGGGTTCTGATGAGCAGTGGTGCCTGGACCGTGAAAATGGTGGCTATTATGGTGATCGAAGTTTCACCTGGCTGCTTCCGAGGCCCCACAGAGATGGGCTCACTCCCAAAACTCGTCTTTCCTCCTGGGAGCCTCATGGTCAGCTAAGCAAGGGAGAGCCCACTGGCAGCTCTCCCTGTGTCTCTCCTTGATACCTTTTATTTATTTATTTATTTATTTATTTATTTATTTATTTATTTATTTATTTATTTATTTTTGCTTTTTGGGTCACACCTGGCAATGTTCAGGGGTTACTCCTAGCTGTGCACTCAGGAATTACTCCTGATGGTGCTCAGGGGACCATATGGGATACTGGGAATCGAAGCCGGGTCGCCACGTGCAAGGCAAACACCCTACCTGCTGGACTATCTCTCTGGCCCCTCCTTGATTCCTTTTTAAAAGGTGTTTGTGAGTCCTACTCTTTACTTCTGTAGTGTATTTGGACCAGAGAGATAGGACAGTGGATTAGATGCTTGCCTTGCATATGGCTGACCCAGCACCACATATGGTCCCCAACCCCACCAGGAGTGGTCCACTGAGCATACAGTCAGCAGTAAGCCCTGAGCATAGCTGGCTGTGGTCCCTCCAGAATGTAATATATTTTATATTTTACTCCAAAGGAGCTGTTGGTTCTATTTATTTTTTTATTTATTTATTTATTTAAGTATTTTATTATACCACTGTGAGATATACAATTACAAAGATATACAATTAAAAGTTCATATTTGGGTTTTGGTCATACAGTGTTCCAGCACCCATCCCGCCACCAGTGCCCATCTCTCACCACCAACGTCTCTGGTTCCCTCCCCCTCCCCAGCCCGCCTCCATGGCAGGTTCTTTATTTTTTCCCTTTCTCTCTCTTTCTCTTTTCCTTCCCTTCCAGACTATGGATTACAGAACATACATTAAAGGGTTGTCATGTGTATCTTTGTTTTTAGATTTCTTTTTGAGATAGCTAATTTCTTTTTCTCTCCCCCTCTGTCCTCTCCGTCCCTGTCCCTCCCTCTCCCTCCCTCCCTCCCTCTCCCTCCTCCCTCCCTCCCTCTTTCCTTCCTTCCTTCCTTCCTTCCTTCCTTCCTTCCCTTCTTCCCTTCCTTCCTTCCTCTTCCTTCCTTCCTTCCTTCCTTCCTTCCTTCCTTCCTTCCTCCCTCCTTCCTTCCTTCCTTCCTTCCTTCCTTCCTTCCTTCCTTCCTTCCTTCCTTCCTTCCTTCCTTCCTTCCTTCCTTCCTTCCTTCCTTCCTTCCTTCCTTCCTTCCTTCCTTCCTTCTTCTTTCCTTTCTCCCTTCCTTCTTTTCTGTGGTGATTTGAACCACCCGCAGTGGTGCTCAGGGATCACTCTTGGCTGTGCTCAGGGGACCATCGTAGTGCTGGGGATCAAACTGGGGTTGCCTTCTGCTAGGACAATGCCATAACTTACTCCTGTACTGGGATAGCTAATTTTCATATTACATAGTAGTAGTGCTAAGTAACAATGATGATTTATTGAATACCTAGTTGTGCTAGGTGGATTGGCTTGTATTATAACGTTTAATGCCATGCCATATGTGACCTTTGTAGTAGACTAGGTTTTACAAACAGAAAGTGAAGTGCAGGGAAGTAAAATTGTTGGAATGACTTAGCAAAGCACAAGATACAGGTTAAAACTGAAAGTATTAATTAGTATATAATTTTATGATGATGTGATGTACAAATTATCACATCCCATCACAGCCCGGATCATCGACACCCACCCTGCAGCCGCTTCTTCCCTCAATCCGGCCCAGAACTCCACCCAGCCGACCAGCCCATCACAGCCCGGATCATCGACACCCACCCTGCAGCCGGTTTCTTCCTCAATCCAGCCCAGGTATGCTGGTCCAGAGACTCTTAGACATGGGGCAGAGCGGTTCCTTGCTCTCCCTGTGCCCAGCTGTTCATGAGGCAGTCGGGAGGCATGGTGGGTTCTAGCCTTGGCCCACCACCCCGGCAGAACCTCACAACAAGCCAGACGACCCCCCACCCACTCCATGGGTGCCACCATTTTCCACATCCGGACTTCTCTCTCTTCAGAACTCCACCCAACCGACCAGCCCATCACAGCCCGGCTCGCACGGCCGCTTGCGGCCGCACGGTTCATCAATAAATGCTTTATTTGGAGGTGTTTAAAGAATATGCCTCCCGCACGGCAAGCCTAGCAAGCTGCTCGTGTTGTATTTGACATGCCAAATGCCAGTAACAATTATATTAGGTCATTCCCATGACCTAATATAATGGTTTGAGGCTCTTTATGTTCCTGTAGCAAGCCGATGCCCTTTGCTCTACTGGCATGAGACAGGACATATGGAGATATTACTGGTGCCCGCTCTAGCAAATAGATGATTAACGGGAAGATCGTGATCGTGATATAATTTGTATAACATAAAAGAAACCCAACTAAAATAGTCAAACAAATTAGAAGCTTATTCCTTTCTTCTGCAGACCTAAGATCAAGAAGGTATATGTTTATATGGACATTCATCCAAAGACTAGAAATTGAGCGCCCATTTGACCCAGCCATACCACTCCTGGGAATATACCCTGGGAAGTCAAAAACACACAGGAGAAACACCATCTGCACTTTTATTTTCATAGCAGCAGTATTCACAATAGCCAGAATCTGGAAACAACCAGAGTGCCCAAGAACTGATGACTGGATAAAGAAGCTTTGGCACATCTCACAATGGAATACTATGCAGCTGTTAGGAAAAATGAAATTTGCCTATAAATGGATGGACATGGAGAGGATCATGTTAAGTGAAATTAGCCAGAGGAGAAAAAGACAGATATATATATATGTATATATATATATGTATATATAAAATGACTGAATTTATTTGCATGACATAAATGTACATATATGTATATATATACATATATACATATTATGAAACCAATATCCAAGGTCAGGCAAAACATGGATTAGGAGGTCTTGTCAAAGGTGTCAATTACCACAAATGTGTGGGAGTCAGAGGTTAGGTAAGACAGAAGGGAACAATGTGCTAATAATTGTGGAAACTGAGCATTGAATACAGGCAAAAAGATATACATGATAGCCTCTAAATGTTTGTATTGCATCCACAATGTATAAGAGAAGGAAGAGAGAAAGAGAGATAGAGAAAGAGAGAAAAGAGATAAAGAACCTGCCATAGAGGCAGGCTAGAGGAGGGGGAAGGAAATCGGGGACATTGATGATGGGAAATGTGCACTGGTGGAAGGATGGGTGCTGGGACACTGTATGACTGAAACCCAAACATGAACATCTTTGTAATTGTATTTCTCATGGTGGTATAATAAAATATTAAAAAAGAAGGTATATATTTGTTTAAAATGTCTCAGAGCCCCAGCCGCCTTCTGTCTAATTGCTCCCAGCATTTCAACCCACAGCTTCTGTTTCTTTCCAGATGCCTGTGCCAACCTCTGAATCCCACCATTCTAGTAAAAACGAAATGGAAAAAAGAAGCAAATATGGGCCAATTCTCTTCCCTTTAAGGATATGACATTGAATTCCTTAAATTACTTCAGATCCTGACTTGTTGGCTAAAACAAATGCACACATCTGAGTACCTCTCAGGGAATCTGAGTAGTTATGAGTTCAACTAAAATTTTTTTTCCCCCTCTAAGGAAGAATAGATATTGGATGATTAACACTATCTTCCTCACCTATTTTGTAAGATTGCAAAATTTACGCTCAACTGAGCTTCATTTTGTCAAAAAATATCAATATTGTGAAAAATTTTTAATAAACAGAGCCATTCAACCACGCAAAGAGCTATTTTCACCAGAGATTATTCAAACAGATGTTGGTAGGCAAGTATCCTAAACATATATACTATGCATTGTATATACGTACAGCATGCTTGCCCATGCACACAGTAAAACTGTACAATATACAATTATATGCTGTTTATGTATATAGTTGTATGTAGTATATATGTATACTTGGACAATCTTATGTTTCTTCTAATTCTGAAATACTATAGATCAATTAAAATTGCAGATGGGGTCAGAGAGATTGCTGGGTGGGCTGGAATGTACTTTGCATGCCAGGGGCCAGATTTGATCCCTGGAACATGGTCCCTTGAGCATGTTTAGGAGTAATAGGAGTAACCCTAGTGCACAGAGCTGGGAGTAGCCACTGAGTACTTCTGGGTATAGCCCAGAAATAAAAAATTGCTATTATCTATCTATCTATCTATCTATCTATCTATCTATCTATCTATCTATCTATCTATCTATCTATCTATCTATCTATCTATCTATCTATCTATCTATCTATCTATCTATCTATCTATCTATCTATGATCTATCTAATCTCCTTGACTATACCAACCCCCATATATGGTATGTGTATATATATGCATATATACATATATTAATATGTTGCCCCGTGGACCCTGGTTGGTTCATGGTCTGACATAGAAAAAGACTGGGCCCCCTGGGATGAACGCAGAGCCACAGCAGAGCCTGGCAAGCTATCTGTGGTGTATTCAATATGCCAAAACCAGTAACAATAATGGACCTTATTCCCAACGAATGGAGATGTTACTGGCACCCGCTCGAGCAAATCGATGATTAATGGGAAGACAAGTGATACAAGTGATATACATATATGCATATATGAAACAAACTATTTTTTAACAAACTGTATAAACTGAAACAAACCTTTAGATCCTTAGAACAGAGGATATCAAAGTGGGGAAGAAAGCAAAGGGTAGAGGCGGACTGTACCATGTATGGGTAGAGGTGAACTTTTTTTTTCTTTTTTGGATCACACCCGGTGATGCTCAGGAGTTACCCCTGGCTCTTTGCTCAGGAGTTACTCCTGGTGGTGCTCAGGGGACCATATGGGATGCCAGGGATCAAACCAGGATCGGCTGTGTGCAAGGTAAATGCCCTACCCACTGTGCTATCGCCTCCAGCAGTCATTCTATATCTATCTTTTTCCTTCTGGCAAATTTTGCTCAACATGATCCTCTCTATGTCCATCCATTTATAGGCAAATTTCATGACTTCATTTTTCCTAACAGCTGCATAGTATTCCATTATGTAGATGTACCAAAGTTTCTTTATCCAGTCATCAGTTCTCAGGCACTCTGGTTGTTTCCAGATTCTGGCTATTATGAATAGTGCTGCTATAAAATTAAAAGTGCAGATGGTGTTTCCACTGTATGTTTTTGGTTTCCCAGGTATATTCTCAGGAGTGGTATGGCTGGGTCAAACAGGAGCTCAATTTCTAGTTTTTTGAGGAATGTCCACATTGTTTTCCAGAAAGGCTGTACCAGTTGACATTCCCACCAACAGTGGATGAGAGTTCCTTTCTCCCCGCATCCACACCAGTACTTGTTGCTCTTTTGGATATGCACCAGTCTCTGTGGTATGAGATGATATCTCATTCTTCTTTGATTTGCATCTCTCTGATGATTAGTGATGATGAGCATTTTTCATATGCCTTTTGGCCATTCGAATTTCTTCCTTGTCGAAGTTTCTGTTCATTTCTTCTCCCCATTGTTTGATGGGGTTAGCTGTTTTCCCTCTTTGTCAAGTTCTACCAGTGCCTGATATATCCTGGATATTAACCCACACACCTATTATGCTCACTTTTGCACCTGTGTTGTTTTATCTTCCTTAACAGCTCTCTCCTTTCCTATCACCCACCTAAATTGTGCTCATCATCTGCAGCCGGTCATTTTGTTTCTCCTTCATATTTTTTGACTCTAAAAGTACAGAACTATGTACATTAGCAGTTGTCACCAGTGCATAATTTAGCCTCTCATTGTTCTTTCTCAGTCTATTGTTCTCCAAAGTAGGAAGTAGGTCTTCTTTTTTTTGGTTTTGGTTTATTATTATTATTTTTTTTTTTTTTTGGGTCATACCCAGCGATGCTCAGGGGCTACTCCTAGCTCCATGCTCAGGAATTACTCCTTGTCCTGTGTGGGGGACCATATGGGATGTCGGGATTGAACCCGGTCGGCCACATGCAAGGCAAATACCCTACCCGCTGGACTATCACTCCGGCCCCTTTCTTTTTCCTATTATCTTCATGTTTATACAGAGCAGTGTAGAGAGTTTTTTCTTTCTGTCATTTTGGGCCACACCTAGCGATGCTCAGGGGTTATTCCTGGCTCTGCACCTAGGAATCACTCCTGGCTCTGCTCACAGGACCATATGGGATACAAGGGGATTGAATTTAGGTCAGCCGTTTGCAAGGCAAATTCCCTGCCCCAGGGTTCAATTGCTCCAGGCCCAGTTCTGTTTTTTTTCTTTATGTGTGAACCTCTGTTATCCAGATCTGTCAAAATTATTTAATTCATAAAAGTGAATTCTTCTAATTCAGACTTCTGGCCTTCTCCAAATTAATTTCTAAAATTCAGAGGAAAGTGTAATCTTAGTGTATTCTCACACCACACAGCCTCTGTCCTCAATGCTTACTGAATACCTAGGGCCATTTTCACATTCACTGAAAATGATGACCTCTTGATAAGTTCCACGGCTGAAGTGAGGAGAGAATGACATTGGAGGCAGAATCTAGGTGGGTAACTGTTTGAGCTT